>JAUZST010000315.1:0-48126 GCA_034779995.1 Parotocinclus haroldoi | reverse complement strand
ATAAAAAAAAATGTTAAATGTTGAAAGTTGTAGGCATGGTCTGTAAATTAAATGATGCAGACCCTCAAATATTCCCTCTGAATTCCAGGTTGTGAGGTAACAAAATGTGAAAAATGTAAAGGGGGGTGAATACTTTCGCAAGGCACTGTACTTTGTAACTGGCTGTAGTAATAACATTGTAATTCATTGAGCTCTGTTAGCTGTCTATGTTTTAAGTTTTATTATTAACAAGACTCTTCTTTAGCACTGAAACAGAGGCTCAATCTGAAATGCATTCATGCTTAGTACTTACTTTACTAAATGAGATGGCTTTTACATCCTTAAAGTTCATTATCTTTCAATTAAGAAGTCATTCAGTTTCATTCAGTGTTGCACAGAGCATTTTGCTTTTAACATCCATAATAATGATGATTATATCCCCTCTATAACCAAACCAGGATTTTAAAAGATGTGCTTGTATTGCCATGCAAAATACATTCCCCTAATTAGCAAAAACAAACTAAAGTAACCTTGCTGATTCTCAGGTACTCATGATGTAAAATCTAAACAAAACTTGCAAGCATTACAGATTCATATTTTGTTCCTCTTAGTCATCATAATCTATCTTTAATTCAGGGTCATGCAAGCATGGTTGAGAAGAAGAAGCAGTATTTTAAAAGTTAAAATAACTAATACATATTAATTATCTTTCAACATCATGAATATTAATAAAGCTGTCCAGATGCAAACAGGGTTTTAGTTAAGGCAGAAAAAGACAGCCCGTATATTTAATAAACACAGGCTAAATAATGTGAGAAAAATATGCCAAAAGTTATTTGGCAGATATTTAATATACTAAAACTGAAACTGAGTAATACCCCTGTGCCACAGAGCAATCTTTCATTATTATGGACATCTTCACAAGCAAATACGAATAATTAATTATATTTTTAATTACTTTTTCCTTCTCTTTACTCAATATTTTGTTTTGCCTGATTAACAAATTTCTTGTCACTGCATACCTTATGGACAATCTATACAGTGATAGAGGAAATGCCACAGTCATGAACACTCCAGGGCTGTCACTTACTGGGTGCTTAAAAAAGTTTGTGAACCCTTTAGGAGTTTTTATATTTCTGTATAAAAATGACCTAAAACATCACCAGATGTTTACATAAGTCCTAAAAGTAGATAAAGTGAACCCAGTTGAACAAATGAGACAAAAATATTATACTCTGCCATTTATTTATTGAGGAAAATGATACAATATTACATATTTGTGACTGGCAGAAGTATGTGAAAAGTGAAATTACAGTCAGGTGTGAGTGGGTAGCCTTTTAAATTTAAAGAACAGGGATCTATCAAAGTCTGCTCTTCACAGCAAATTTGTGGAACTGTATCATGGCATGAACAAATGAGATTTCTGAGGACCTCAGAAAAAGAGTTGCTGATGCTCATCAGGCTGGAAAAGCTTACAAAACCATCTCGAAAGAGGTTGGGCCTCCCAATCCACAGACAGATTGTGTACAAATGGAGGAAATTCAAGACCATCGTTACCCTCCCCAGGAGTTGACAAGTCGACCAACAAAGATCACCCCAAGAGCAAGACGTGCAATAGTCGGCCAGGTCACAAAGGACCCCAGGGTAACTTATAAGCAACTGAAGGCCTCTCTCACTTTGGCTAAGGTTAATGTTCATGAGTCCACCATCAGAAGAACACTGGACAACAATGGTGTGCATGGCAGCGTTGCAAGGAGAAAGACACTGCTCTCTAAAAAGAACATTGCTGCTTGTTTGCTAAAGATCATGTGGGCAAGCCAGAATGCTATTTGAAGAATGTTTCATGGATGACTGAGTCCAAAATAGAACTTTTTGGTTTAAATGAAAAGCGTTATGTTTTGAGAAAGGGAAAACATTGCATTCTGGAATAAGATCTGTTAGGAAGCCTACCTCATGCAACCGAACAGACCGTCACCGCCACCACCATCCGCCATCTGGGCTCGTCTGGGCTAATAACATTTTTATACGCAGGCGTTTTGTTATATTTGAACTGGGATGCATGGCCCAGGTTGGCTCTTGCTTTTTGGCGATGTTAACTTCTGGTTCTTCCCCTCGCTATGCTGCTATAGTTAATTCTGCACATGGCATCAGTGATTGTTAATAGACTCTATGGTCCTACCTCATAAGTATTCAGACCCCTTTAAATTTTTCACTTTTTGTCTTTACAGCCATTTGCTAAAATAAGAAAAGTTAATTTTATTTCTCATTAATGTACACTCAGCATCCCATCTTGACAGAAAAACCAGACCTGTATATATTTTTGTTAATTTATTTTAAAAGAAAAACTAAAATATCACATGGTCATAAGCATTCATCCTTTGATACTCATATTTAACTCACAAGCTGTCTCCATTTCTTTTTATTCTTCTTGAGATGGTTCTACTCCTTCACTGGAGTCCAAGTGTGTTTAATTGAACTGATTGGACTTGATTAGGAAAGGCACACACCTGTCTATATAAGACCTCACAGCTGACAGTGCATGTCAATGCAAATGAGAAGCATGAGGTCGAAGAAATTGCCCAAGAATTGTGGCAAGACACAGATCTGGCCAAGGTTACAAAACATTCTGCAGCACTCAAAGTGCCTAAGAGTGCAGTGGCCTCCATAATCCTTAATTGGAAGAAGTTTGGGACGACCATAACTCTTCCTAGACGCGGCCAAGTTGAGGAATCGTGGGAGAAGTGCCTTGATGAGAGAGGTAAAGAACCCAAACATCACTGTGGCTGACCTCCAAAGATGCAGTAGGGAAATGGGAGAAAGTTCCACACAGTCAACTATTGCTGCAGCCCTCCACCTTTATGGCAGAGTGGTCCGATAGAGCTGGAAGTCCACTCTGAGTTTGGAAAAAGAAACACATGAAAGACTTCCAGACTATGAGAAATAAGATTCTCTGGTGTGATTAGATGAAGATTGACCTTTTTTGGTGTTAATTCTACGTGGCATGTGTGGAGAAAACCAGGCACTGCTCATTATCTGCCCTATTCAATTCCAACAGTGAAACATGGTGGTGGCAGCATCATGCTAGGGTGGTGTTTTTCAGCTGCAGGGACAGGACGACTGGTTGCAATTGAAGAAAATATGAATGCGGCCAAGTACAGACACATCCTGGAAGAAAACCTCTTTCAGAGTGCTCAGTACCTTAGTCTGGGCAGAAGGTTCGGCTTCCAACAAGACAATGACCCTAAGCACACAACTAAAACAACAAAGGAGTGGCTTCGGAACAACTCTGTGACCATTCTTGACTGGCCCAGTCAGAGCCCTGACCTAATCCCAATTGAGCATCTCTGGAGAGACCTTAAATGTCTGTCTCCCAGTGTTCACCATTCTACCTGACAGAACTGGGGAGGATCTGCAAGGAAGAATGACAGAGAAATCAAGGTGTAAAAACACCACAAAAGACTCATGGCTGTACTAGCTCAAAAGGGAGCTTCTATTAAATACTGAGCAATGGGTCTGAATACTTATGACCATTTAATATTTCAGTTTTTCTTGTTTAATAAATTTGCAAACATTTCTACATGTCTGTTTTTACACTTGCTGAGTGCACTTCAATGAGAAATAAAATTATAGTTTTAATTTAATCAAATGGTTGCAATGAAACAAAGAGTAATATATTTAAAGGGGTCTGAATACTTTCACTGTAACTACATTCTCTCTTTTCTCCCCGAGCTGGTATCAGTTCCAGCACCACACTTTTAGATGTTCCTCTACCTCAGCATCACTCTACTTGTTTTATATATAGAAATCAGACTCAGTATGCCCAGGCTACACCAAAGTGCAACTCCCTCTATCATCAGTTATTGGGAGATAATGTGCAACCAAGAACATACTGCTGAGGACTCATTATCTTAAACCTATTATTTAATTAAAATGTCATTATTTACTTAATTTTACTATTAATACAATTGAACTACTTCAGTTAACACCTAGGCCACTCAAGGAGGTTTTTCCTTGACAACCTAAGCTTGCTCAATTTGGGATTGGCCTTTTAAGATAATATACTATTGTAAATCTGTTTTCTGAGACAAAAAAGACATTGTAAAAAGTGCTATATATAAATACATTTGACTTTGATCACAGCTTCACAGAATGGTCACTTTGTGCCTAATAACGCTGTCTCATGGCCATCCATTAACCCAGAAAGAATCCCTCGCCCATGGAGGGATTATTCTCTGCCCACCAGGAGTGTGATCCTCCTAAGCTATCTAGTCCCGAGTTCCATAGCCTTCCCTCCACCCCCCACCCCCTGACTTGCGCCCGGACCTAAATCTCACAACATGGCATGGGGGTATATATTACACAAGCACTGGACAACGTGGTCATCCAGCCTTTCTTGTTCAGCAGGCTCAGCCTCCTTCTCCCCAGGCATTTTCTCCGTGGCCAAGAGAGGAGGTCAGCTAAGGTCATGCGTGGACTACCATGAACTTAATAAATCGTCAAATACGCATACCCCCTACCCCTGGTGCCAAATGCCCTGGAACATATGAGGTATGCTCAGTGGTTCACCAAGCTGGATCTGAATGCATACTACCTCGTCTGACCTGCAGTGATTTCTCTGGTTCCCCCAAGCGGAGTGGCCCCTCCAGTGGATCAAGGGAGCCTTCACTCAGGCTGCAGTACTCAGGCACCCAAAACCAAATCTTCCCTTCATCCTGGAGGTGTACACCCTTAACACTGTGGCTCACTTCTTTCATTCATTATCTCCAAATTACCGTTTAGCCGACAGCTGAAGCCTACTGTGGTGTGATCCTTGCAGGCCATCACACACAGACAGTGGTATAAAGATTGATAACATGATGGAAAACTGAAAATATTTTAAAATAATGGTCGCACACATATAAAAAATAGTCAACACACACTGTTTTACTCTTTTTATTTTTAAAAATGTGCATTTCTTTTTTTATCCCACAAATTGGGGCAGCATGTTGGCAGAATGGATAGCCATATCTTCTACATGCCCGTGAGTTTATTCTAGGTGATCCGGTTTCCTATCACATCCTAAAAATACGTATTAGGTCATCATAAAAAACAACAATGATGTGGAAAGCAACATCATCCTAATCAAATAAACAAACAAATTATGCAACTGTCACACCCGCGGACTGCTCGATCAGACCCAGCCTATCACACGTTCTCTCTCACCATCTTACTAATCATACACACCTAGTACTCATTTTCGCACTCTCTATATATTCATTCTTGCTCCTCTTTCTCCCTGCTAAGCAACTTGGTTTTCCTCGTTCGCTCCGCGCTTCATGTATTCATTGTGTTATCGCTCGACTTACAATTTTCCGACCTTCAATTCCATCCCTCGACTTCGGCTTTTGACTGCTCCCTTTGTCATTTTTGGTTTGGATTTTTGTGTGCACCAACTTTGGACTGTCTGTCTACATTTTTGCCTACCTTCTCAATAAGGCCTGCTTTAAGTTACGCTGTGCTTGACTCCGCCATTTTTAGCGCTCGCGTTACAGCAACAAATTACAGTAGGGGAACCTGAATAATTTTTATGCAGAATTTGAATCTGTTTAATAATTTTTCTGTGGCTTGTGGTTTTAAATGGCAAAGTGGTTAATTTAACAAAAATATATAATAATAATAATAATAATAATAATACGTTTAATTTACATAGCGCCTTTCTCAAGCCCAAGGTCGCTTTACAGCAATTATTAACACACAAAAAAAAATCAACATAATTTACACAACAAATACAAAGTTCAAGACAAGCAGGCACAACAAACATTAAACAGAAGAGGTAAATAGTAGGGTTTTAGGAGACATTTAAATTCTTTAGTTGTTGATGCGGACCTAATTAATAGAGGAAGAGAGTTCCAGAGGGCGGGAGCAGCAACAGCAAAGGATCACCCACCTATAGAGAAAAGCCTAAACCTGGGGGCAGAGAGAGTGTTGGAGTCTGTGGAATGTAGTGACCTGATTGAAGTGTAGCATTGAATCAGATTGCAGAGGTATGGTGGAGCTAGACCGTGAAGGGATTTAAATGTCAGTAGTAGAATCTTGTATTTGATGCGTTTATGAACCAGGAGCCAGTGTAGTTGTGACAGAACAGATGTGATGTGGTCAAATTTTTGGGTTTTTGTAAGGATCCTAGAGTTTTGGATGTATTTTAGGAGTCTAATGGAAGTGGAAGGAAGACCATAAAGCAGAGAACTACAGTAATCAAGGCGAGAGGAGACAAAAGCATGCACCAGGATTTCTGCAGCAGCGGGAGAGAGGAACGGGCGTACCCGAGCAATGTTCCGAAGATGAAAGAAAGCAGACTTAATAGACTTAATATGAGGAAGAAAAGATAGAGTTGGATCAAAAAGAACTCTAAGATTACGTACTGTAGGAGTTAGAGGAACAGACACACCTGTGATAGGTAATGAGGTGGCAGAGATAGAAGAATATATTTAACATATTTAGTGCCAACAAACAAAAACTCAGTTTTTTCTGAATTGACCTTAAGAAAGTTGGCACTTAGCCAGGAATTCAGGTGGAAAATACAATCTGTAAGAGCAGAAAATCAAAATGTAAAAGAGGGTTTAAAGCTGAGATAGAGTTGAGTGTTGTCAGCATAGCAGTGAAAGGAGACGCCATGTTTCCGTATGATAGAGCCTATAAGAAGCATGTAAATTATAAACAAAATAGGGCCAAGAACGGAACCCTGAGGGACGCACCATTCAGCTGCAACTGTCTCAGACATAGTATTCCCTAGGCGAATGAAGAAGCGCCTATTGGTCAAATAGCATTTAAACCAGTTTAATACTACGCCCTATTTCCAAAAGGCGTGAAACTAGAATTCTGTGATCAATGGTGTCAAAAGCAGATGAACCAGGATAGATGATGTGATTGGATTTTGATGTTATAAGGTTGACATTTTCCAGGTTAAAGTAGCAATCCAAAGTGTGATCTCTGGGTTCTCTTCAAACCATAAGAATGGCATGAGGCATATGGCTTGGAACTTTTGCATGTTGTGAGAATTCTGACTTTACAAAAAGAGTAATGCCGTGTTGTTGTGGCAGGGTGTGAAATAAAATGGAAGATTTAAATGTCAACTCTGCAAATGTATCAGAAAGCATATGTACTATTCACATAAAATATAACGCTGGCTGGCGTATCAGCACAACTGCTACTCAAGACAAACTACAACCCCAATTCCAATGAAGTTTGGAAACAGAATATATCTAAACATTGTTTAAACAGAATAAATACATCTAAACAGAATATGAGGATTTGCAAATCGTGTTCAACCCAAATTAAATTGAATTTACTGCATTAGCAAAAAGTCAGTTTAAAAACAGTTTAAGAACATAATTTCTCATTGTGCAGTTGATATTAATTTAGGGATTTCATCTAAACGCCATAATATCATCAACATATAAAGAGAATCTGGATAAATCTGTGCAAGTAAGCAGCAAGGCCGAAAACCAACATTGAGTGGCCATTACCTTCGATCCCACCATTACAACATATGCTGCCATCCAAGAAACATATTTTTCAGGAACCCTGTTTATATCAGCAAGACTATGCCAAGCCACATTCTGTACCTATTACAATAGCTTTACTTTGTAATAAAAGATTAAAAGTACTAGACTGACCTGCCTGCAGTCCAGACCAGTTTCCTACTGAACATGTGTGGCGCATATGAAGCACAAAATACAATAATGGAGACCCTGGACTGCAAAAATGGGAAAGAACTCCACCTACAAAGCTTTAACAATTATTGTTCATAGTTCCCAAATGCTTATTGAGTGCTGTTAAATGCTGACATTTTCTTTTAGATATAATGTTGTAAAGGTTGTAAAGGAGCAAAATAAAATGAACAAGTTAATCTCCACCATACTCTCCATTCTACATCTGAATCTACATTTATACCATAACAACTTGTTCTTGGCGAAAGTGTGGCAGGAACTAGTTGTAAGAAGTAAATTAAGTCATGGAACAGAATTTCATATGGCACAAAGAGTTCAGTTATGAATAGGCAAAATCCAACTTGTTGATCTTGCATAGCTTGTGTATTACCTTGTAACATCACAATAAAAAAATCTAAAGTTATCGAACATTACATATTCATAGCTATAACTTTCAGCTGAAATAACAGCCTTGTGATATTGCAAAGTAGACTCACTATTGATGTTCGGTGCTTGAAAATTTTAAAACTGCATTAATTTCTTAATATCAAGGCAGACCCAGTGCATTAATATTTATTTCAATTAATTTTTATTAGACATTACTACAATTACTAAAAATAGCTCAGATGTCAATACTGTAAACACCTTGTGTGGTCATGAAGATGTGTGATTTTGGTACTTTTGTTTGGCTGAGCTCTATATGGGACATTCCCCACAAATTATTATTGAATGCATGTTGAACATGTCTATTATGTTTAAATTGAGCCCTCAGTTAGACAAATGCTGATGGGTTTGTTACTCTTGCCTAATGCTTTGAGAATTATTAGCCTTTTAGAAATTTAGGAAATCCAGCATCTTAGTGAAAATACCCACTTGTTGGAAATGAGGAATAACTGGCTCCAAATCCCAGGAAGAGCTTGCAATATGAATGTTTGGTGGAGCACTTACTGAAACCTGTAATGGAATGACACATTAATGTTTAAACTCCAGACTCTCCCCCAAAACCTTAAAGAAAGTATTGGTCACCTTAAATTATTGAACATGTAATAAACTCGAGCCAAAACAAGTATCTTATCTGGTTTTCGGCACCCATCTTATTTGTGATTTGGCCTTGAGGTCGAGCTGCTGTGTAAATTCCTCCAGAGGATTCCGCTGCTATGGAAACCTGTACCCCCACCCCTTTTTTTCCTTAGAATGCTGGGGCGTTGCGTGTCTGAAAGGTTTTCCCGCTGTGCTATGGACATGGACTGGTGCTTTTGGGCGAGGGACTCTTTGGCTTCCCCTCTCTCCCAACCTACAAACACGCCTTCCATTTCTGCTTCTCCCCCTCAGTCGCATCGTGACGGGTCTGTGTGAGCGCTATAGGTAGCTGCCATATACCGGATGGCCGCCTGTTGTTACTGTGTTTATTTTAAATCCCTTTCCTCCTTCCCCGTGGCTAGTCTTTCGTCAAATGTCATTATATGTGCTTATGTGCTAAAGAGGATTTTTTCTGAGGACAATATGTGGGCGGGGCTTTTTTTTTTAAATTTCCAATTTTTCCCAATGTTTACCATATTCAAGTTTTCTACAGTTTCATCTTTCTGTCTTGTCTCTCCACCCCCCAATTCCGCGGTATATTGTACCTGCCACAATGTATATGTGACAATAAACTCAATCAATCAGTCAATCAATCCCTGGACCAGTGGTCCTTTACGTATAGGCATCTCTTATATTCCTTTTTCAGAGATACAGAATAAGAAAATGGTTGCCAGTATTGGGGGTAACGCAGTACAAAGTAACGCGTTACAGTAATCCGATTATGTTTTTCTGTAACGCAGTAATGTAATGCATTAACATTAAATACTTTGTAATCACATTACAATTACTACCTTAATAAAAACTTACGTTACTTGCCTTACGTTTGTGGTGGATTTGATTTGGACCCAGGTATGCGGGATAAGCATATTCCACAATGTATAATAAAAATGGGGAAATAATATAAAACAACTAAAAAGGGGTTAATAGCGGAGCACCAGGCTCCTAACATAACAACAAAGAATAATGTGGCACACCAAAGTTGCTTCCCGAGTGAGAGCACTTGTCACGAGAGGGTGCCGAAGCGACAGTCGGGGTAGAGGTGCAGAAGCACAGTTCTGGGACGTCACTTTAATGACGAGGCATGGAGGTAGTCCGTAGTCCGCTGCCAGGCAGCGAGCATTAGCTCAAATGTGCATGCAGCTAAATAGAAGCCATGCCGTCACACGTCTTATAGATTGCGTGTTGTCCGGTTGACTGTGGCCAACTAAAGACAGACTCAGAGCGCAAAGCGCTGGAGCGCGGAAGAGGCAAAAGCGCCAAAAGGGCGAGCATATAAGCTTGAGGGCGCGCTTGTAGCGTGAGTGTGACTAACACACAAAAGGCACAAAGCGCCAGAGCACGAGAATTAACTCGGATTCGCGAAGAGCGCGGACGCGAATAAATCGTGAACAGCGCCGAAGCGCGAACTCGAAAGGGAAGAAACTAATACCCGGCTGAAGTGAGGCTAGGTAGTTGCCGACGACAGGAGAGCGCTAATTCAGCGCAAACGAGGAGCGCACGAGTACCGGACGGGAAAACCCTGAAAGTGCCCCTAATAAACTAAGTTTACCTCGGGGGTTACTTGCCTGTACAAGTCCATCGGCACTAGCAACCCCCGGAACTTTACCACTATCTCTTGGGACGCGGAAGGGCGCAGGTGGTCAGACGCGCGAACCGGCCGGAGATGAAATACCGACGCAATGATGATGACCCGACCCCGAACAGTGCTGAAAACCCCACCTTTATAGGACATGAAGTAGCTGTTCATAATCAGGGCATAATCAAGATAATGGATAAAAGATCCACCGATAGCTCTGTAATGGTGACCGGCGAGGACGGCCGAACACTCCGGGGTGAAGGTAGGAAACATTATTATTATTATTAAAAAATTTATATTATTTAAAAAAAAGCATAAGCAGTTTTCTGCAGAATTTATACACGTACTAACTTCCTGACACAGCTTCCTCATCAGTTGGTCACGTGACTGACTGCGACGTGCGCACAGTGTTGCCAGCTTAGTGACTTTGTCATTATATTTTACCCCTATAGCGACTTTTAAAAAAAAGCAACTAGCGGCAAATCTAGCAACTTTTTCTGGTGTTGTTGGAAACTCGGAAGTGAACATGCATATCGTTCTGCAATTACTGTCCTGAACGAGCCGCTCCCCCTCCCCCGTCCCAAAGCCCTCACTACTCTCAGACTAACTGCAGGAGATCCACACCAATAACAAACCAATAATCAATACAAGAATTTTCATTTGCAGTTTTTTACTTACTTTTTATCTCTCCCACAATGTTTTTTCTCTCTTAAACGCAAATATACCCTTATGCAAATTAGGAAATGACACCATTTAGTGACTTCTTGCGACTTTTAGGTAAACCTATAGTGACTTTCCTTACTGAGGATTTGGTAACACTGAGCGAGCACAATGTAGATACGATGGCAGAGGATGAGGCTGGCTGTTTTCACAAGTGGAGATATTCTCACTATTTTGAATTTGCTGAACACAGAGAAAAAACCATTACTGTAAAGTGTAAGTTATTTCCAAGCCAAAAGAAAATTTTATTGGACTATAATGTTCTGTTGTATAAAAATGTGTACTTGTACAGAGAGCTTTAAAAATAGAAAAATAAATTCATTTTTATAAACGTTTAATACTGCACCTGCTGCTAAATTTGGTTCCTTAATGAACTAAAATAAAACATAAATCCTACTGTTTATATTGTTTTGTACTTTCCAGATTTGTATGAGGGTTTAATTAAGGTATAGTTTAATTCACATAGATTTTAGAATGTAACTTAAAAGTAATGATGAATGAGGTTACATTTTCCAGAAAGTAATGAGTAAAGTAATCCCATTACAATTTTATTTAGATAATGAGTAATCAGTAATATATTACTGTTTTTGAGTAACTTCCCCAACACTGATGGTTACTAGGTTTGAAATTAACTTGTTACCGGTTCAATTGTTAACATGTGTGAAAGCCTAGTGTATAGTGCAGAAACTGCCTTTAATAAGCGTAATTGTTCATTGATGTATATTCTATTCTCTATAAAGATGCAGTGGTATAGCACATTTGACAAATCCTAAAGATATAAGGATCAGGAATACAAATTCCCAGATGTCCACATTAGTGTTAATCAGTGGAATCGAATTGCGAATTGTGGTAATTCTGGCATGCTCCATAGGACAGCCTCAACCAGTAAGCTGCTTGAGAATCATGAGAAGCCTTGAATGTGATTTCAGCTATTACACAGTTATAAAGGCTCTTTTTTAATAAGGAGCAGTGACTAAAACTTTTAGCACCACACAAGCATTTGGACATGGAGCATTATTAATTAACTCGAGACAGAACAATATTTGCTCCATTTTCCATTGCAACAATCCAAGGCAATTAATGCAGTCATTGCACTTCGTTATTGTAGTCATCGACAAAGATTTGCTGAAGTAATTTCTTGCCCAAGTGATCATATCATTGATGAATAACGGTTCTTGGTGCAATGCTGTCTCAGGAATTCAGGCATGCACCCATGTTCTTTATGCACTGAAATCCATCCAGACTTATTGAATTGTTTAATGATATTATTAGTTATGTTGGAATAAATTTGCAAATCCCCTCCAAGAAGAACTTGGACTTTAAATATTGGAATAATTTTGTCACATATTTGTTGACAAACTGTCGATCATCTGCCATGCACCTCAAAGAACGTAATGTGTACATTAAATGGCACATATTTGTATATGTTTGTCTCATTTGTCTGAATTTGAAAGGGTTAACAAACATTACGGTGCCACTTTATGTGTAAAACATTTCTTTATTGTGTGTATATTATTTATTTATACATTGTAGATTGTATGGATAATAAAGAAACATCTATGGTTCCTGTGTTTTTGGTGGAAACAAAAGTGATTTTGTTTCTCCGGCACCCCTGGGCACAAGGGCAAGAACAACCCTAAACGGGACGCCAATCCATCGTAGGGTGCACACACACATACACACATAAACACACAGTCGCTTACTAAGGGCCACTTTAGAGACACCTATTAACCTAACACGCATGTGTTTGGACTGTGGGAGGAAACCGGAGTACCCCCGGAGTACCCAGAGTAATCCCACTCAGACACAGGGAGGACATGCAGACTCTACACAGGCATGACCCCGGCCGCTCCACCCTGAGACTGAACCTTCTTGTTGTGAGGCAAAAGTGCTATGCACCAAGCCACCATGCTACCCCTTGCAGAATGTATTTTTAAAATAATAAATAATTCCAGTTTAAAAGTTAGGAATGTAGTTCAACTTCTTTTCTACCGTGCCACAATACCAACATGCTTACGTGATCCATGTAGAAGTCAATTTTGTGACTTCTGTGACTTATGTAAAAACAAAGCACTTACTAAGTAAATCCACACCCTTCAAAATAGCACCCTTTTATCGTTAAACATCATTGTTGTTCTGTGTTGCTAAAAATGTTAGAGTGAAGTTTGCAAAATATTACTTGTTAGTATGTTAATGGAAGCATTTTTATAAAATATTGCTTGGAAGAGTGTGTTTGGGGAGCAGAGGGAGGTGGAGGTGAAGGTCCTGTTTTATATTCTGTCTAGGCAGCTTTTTTGACTGAGCAGGAAATGTAAAGTATGTTTATCATAATAGGGTTTCAGGCAATAATATAAAACTCGCTGCAAACATTGCTT
The DNA here is from genome assembly GCA_034779995.1 of Parotocinclus haroldoi. Lineage (NCBI taxonomy): Eukaryota > Metazoa > Chordata > Actinopteri > Siluriformes > Loricariidae > Parotocinclus > Parotocinclus haroldoi. The sequence goes on along the minus strand of JAUZST010000315.1, from coordinate 34,708 downwards.
ATTATATTGCTGATTTGGCTTTGTTGGAAATCGGGTGGACATTCACTTGTTATACATTGACCTTTAACACCCACGTTCTGCTGAGATTGCCTTCCACATCATTTCTAGTCCTTGACACCAAGGTGCAAATCATAATAAAAATATTTTTCTCCTCATTTGGCCTGCCCCAACAGAATTTGAGTAAAAACTCTTATAATATATGTCATCTACTTTGTACAAAAGGTGCAAGATTTATTTTAGTTTCTAGAAATTAAAACGCCACTGCAGGGGAAGTGCTTTATCATACATGACTTCTCATCTATGGAATAAACTCCATACTTTTGTTGGGAATTTGAACACACTACCAAATTTCAAGACTAAATTTAAAAACAAATGTGTCATGCCTTGGCTGTACAGGTGAGAGTGCCCACCTTCGACCACATTCCTTCTTCTAATCTTTCACACCTGTCCTTTTTCCTCCCCTATTTATACTCCCTACTGTTACTTAATTCTTTTCCAGTTTATAAGCTTTTTGCCTTTTCTAATGCATAAAACACTTACCAGGTTTGTGATCCTATCTCTGTTTTTGACCCTGTTTATAGCCTGCTGTTCCTAATAAATACCATCTTGCTTTGATCATTTTTGTATGGCTCTTTTCCCTAGCTGGCATTGCAGCTGACTCAGGCATGACATGGAGCCAGCAGCTTCTCGAACGGAACTTAATTTGTTACGGATGGTTGGACGAAGTAGCGCGAGTCATAACGCAATTCATAAAAAACAATGCACCTTTAGTTATAGTTAATTTTTTCCCATTGTAGACATGCTCACGAGTCCTCGGCTCCCATAACCTCCACAGCTTCAGTTCCTCCACCTGCATACAAGATTCCATTACCTGAGAAAAACAATGGAAAACCTGATCACTGAATACGATTTCTGCTCCATTGTGATTTGTATTTTATTTGTTCTCCTGCCTCCCCCTACGAGGCATACTTTGCTGGTATTATTTATCTCCTGATTGATCATACAGTGGAATGGGTAACTGCCATCTGTCCTCAGCAGGGGACAGAGTCCAAGGACTATCATCGCCTCCTATCAGCATCTTTCAGCTCCACTGGGAGGGCCATTCCAGTAGTTACTAATAGAGCTATGGCAGGGGTCAGCAGTCGAGTACTCACACAAGCTGACAGCCTAGAGTGGATGGAATTGTGCCACTCTGATACAAATCCACTATAAAGCATTATAAAGCATTAACAAAAAGCAGGTCTCAGGACCCAAACCGCTCCACCTGGGATCAAACCTAGGTCGTTCTCAGTGTGAGGTGATAGTGAAAGCCACCAAGCCAATGTGCTGCCCAGCCAATCGAATCTATATATAGAAATGTTCTACAATGACAAACCAGTTAAACAAAAATAACTAAATATTATACTTGAACATTTTATCTTAATGAGGACAGCAATCCAACATTATCTATCTTTATAGTGTCAAAGATAGAACTCTACGTTTCAGTTACAGTTTATTTGGGGGGGGGGGGGTGTCATATCTTGGATGGATCATTAATGTGGACATTTCAGGACAGATTCAAAAAAGGAAAATTTGGATTATTTAAATTTCAATTGATAATACAACATTAAGGGATGCAAAAGCGGAACTCAAAAGCAGAACAGAATTGCTAAAGTGCAGCACCCGGATAATCTGTGGCCACAGTTGTCCACTTATTGTAAGCTACTTTGGGTTTATTTTTCTGTAAAGTCACAAATAAAGCAATAATAATAAATAATAAAGCAATTCTCTCCTCTCCTTCCCTTCAAATCAAAATTGCAGCCTAATCCAAAATGGAACTATTAAACATTGTGTACTACATTGCATGTTCAACATTTAAAGCGGTATGCTTAGTCAGTATAGTTCTTTCTGGGTACGGTTCAGTATAGGCAATCAGTGGTTTAATTACGGCACGCGTAAAGGATTTTGGCACACAATAAAAGGTAAGGGATTCATTAAAAAAAAGTAATGTTTCTATAATATGAGGTATCAATTCATGGAGTAAATATGTAGGAATTGGATCTAATAAGAATGTTGATGATAAGCTGATCAGTGTGGACAGTTCAGTGATAGTAATTAGGTTAAAAGGTTATAGTTCTGATATACAGCTAATTAAACAGAAATCTATACTAGTGCCACATCTGGAAAGTTTCTGAATAAATAACTTAAAGTTTTCTGTCATTACTGTTACAATCATAATTTTAGTTAATCTGGAGACTGTATTAAATAAATAAATCAATCTTTATGAGTGAGGAGAAATATGCAGCTTTAGCTTTGGAAAGGACTTGTCTGTACTCTGCCATGCTATCTCTCCAAACAATCTTAAATGCCTCCAATTTACTGTCACCATTTTAAACCTAAGCTGTTTGCTTTAAGGTGCAGCTCACTTATTAGTTGTCGATAATGTTGAAATATGATGGTGTTAGAATAATGTTTTGGGCCTGCTTTGGTTCATCCAAGCTAGAACAGCTTGTGCATGAGTGTTATGCTGAATTAATATTCATAATAATTATATGGTCACAAAGACAGACAATAAATGACACCATACCCCAATCGGAACTAAAATATTGAGATCGAGAAAAGTTTTGTTTGGAACATGATTATGAATTCATTTCTATTAAATCAGAACAGCTGGGTCACAGGGGCCTAGCTGAATTGGGTCATGGACCCAATCCATGAATGGATTGATGTCAGGGATCTGTTTACTCAGTCACTCACACTTTCTTATCAGCTCCTGGAAGTGGTATTAGCAGAGGACATTCAGACTTGTTGAGGAAGTCCTTCTGGATAAGAGCATCTACTAAATGACTAAATGTAAATGTTGCTTCAAAAGGGTATAACATGTAGTGGCATTTATGAACGTGGGAGTGGAGATGTAGAGATCCTGTAAAATCCTGAGGCAAGAATCCACAACTGGATCATATATTTTCATTCCAAAAGGACACTGATGCAAAACACACATTAAAATCTATATAAAAATGCATTACATTTGTTGAACCCTATTACAAACCTATGTAGAGAGTTGAAAAGGAGAGACAAATAAAGAGACCTTGAACTCTCACGGACCCAGAGAGACCCCGTAGTGATAAGTGTCCCAGATTCGTTGCTCTGTATCTCCAATCTTAAAGCACTATATGACAACACTCTGCTCTAATGGTGGTTAAGAGAGCTGTGGCAGGAACCAAAGGCCAAAGAAGGAGGCATGTGTTATGATGAAGCACCTCTCCTCAATCTGAGGGCTGAACTATGCAATTCCCGAATCATTCACACTGTGATAAGGACAAATTGCAGAGCAGACAAAAGAATGCCAGCCTTGTGTTTGAAAATATGAAGTACTTTGCTCTGTGATAAATGTGACATTGTAAAACATCACTGCTACGAGATGTGGTGGATTTTCTTTGGACCCAGGTAGGCAAAGAAAAAAGAGGAAGTGGCAAACGTGCACACAAAAGGCACAAAGCGCCAGAGCACGAAAATTAACTCGGATTCGCAAAGAGCGTGAACAGTGCGCGTGGCGCCAAAGTGCCAGAGGGCGAGCGCGAGCTCAGAAGGAAAGAAACAGGACGGGAAAACCCTCAAAGTGCCCCTAATAAACTAATTTTTACCTCGTGGGTTACCCACCCGTACAAGTCCATCGGCACTAGAAACCCCCGGAACTTTACCGCTATCTCTTGGGACGCGGAAGGGCGCGAGGGGGCTGGTGGTCAGACGCGCGAACCGACCGGAGATGGAATACCGGTGAAATGATGATGACCCGACCCCAAACAGCACTGAAAACTCCACCTTTATAGGACATGAGGTAGCTGTTCAGGATCAGGGCATAATCAAGATAGTTTTTAAAAGATACACCGATAGCTCTGTAATGGCAACAGGCGAGGACGGCCGAACGCTCCGGCAGAAAGGTAGGAACCCTAACAATCACCATTGGTGGTGATAACAGAACTCACTCTGTCTTTCTCTTTAAGGAATAAGTTTCACAAATGCTGATTCTGCTAAATGCTCCACACTAAAATGATTTTAACACAGATTTGCCTTTAACCTGTGCCAAAGTATTCTTATTTTAAGCTAGTCCTAAATGAATATTAGAACATATAAACAAACATTTACAGCAAATATCTACATTTATATCAACATCTATATTTGTGACTGCTGTTTTAAAATGTAAATATTTTTAATTTACTTAGTACTCTGAGGTAAAGCCACAAATGTGTTTGTACAGTCAGGCACTTATGTTTAAGGTCTTGTAAAAGCCAAATTATTCTAGGTTTCATTCTACATGCTTGTATGATCCAGCATATTTTAGGAGAATCATTGTTACTCCACAACTTTTCATCTGCACAATAGCACACACAGTTAACCAGGGCTAGCACAGAAGTACATTCCTGGAAATGTTTGTGTCAAGTGCTTAGGCTCTTTAGGTGATCTTAAAACCCCATTCACAAAAACTTGGAATGGTCTGAAAATATTACAATTATTTTACTGTATAATAACAAATGAAAACTTTTAATATATTATCATATTATACATTTTTACTGTTACTTTACATGTACTTTGACTTTTATTTAACTGCAGATAATATGAACCCAAAATATACTGCTCAAACAAACAGGGGATATTTCTTTTGTGGGTGATTTCATTTTGAAGTATCAACTCGTTTTTAATGAGCAGTATACTTCTTGCTTTTTTCTGGTCAGCTTAATTGCATATGTTAATATAAATTATGTATTTCTGTTCTGCAACACATTACAAAAATGTTTGCATGGGGCAATGTAGGGCTAACAATGAGGTAAAAATAAATACTTAAATGGCATAAATGAGGTGAATTCAAACAGGTGATTATAATGATGATTTGGAACAAAAGCAGCATCCTAGAAAGACTTGTCATGACCTGCATGCTGGCTCAGAACACTCTCACTTGAACCAACACAGAAATACCCAAGCACATTCGTACGTGGAGTAGCCTCACATCTTTGCTTTGTTTGCCTGGATATAAATAAGCACTTGCAATTGTGCACACATCTACGTTGTGTGGATTATACTTGCTGCACATGGCAAGTCTTTGAGGGGCAAAGGATCTCTAGTTAGGGGAGCTACAGTTCAGGGTATCATGACTGGTTATCTGGTCAACTTAATTTAACTTGTTATTAAAATCCATTCTTGTATTTCAAACCTGGGACAGATTTCAAAACTTTCTGCCAGCAGACCAGGAACTCAGGGTCTGAGTACGCATGTGGGAAGGTAGTGTGAGACAGAATTGATGTTGAAGTGCTGCTGAAGTTCCAGATAAATCGATGGTAAAGGTTAGCAAAGCCAATGAAGTGCTGGAGGTCCTGGATGGTACGTGGTCTGGGGCAGTCAAGAATGGACGTATCACAGATGTATCACAAATGTATCAAGATGACGTATCACAGATATGTTACAGACTGGGTGTGGAATTCAAATTTATCCGCCTTTACCTGAAGATGGTGTTGCTGGAGCATCCGGAGAACATGATTCACTTGTTTGATATGTGTAGAGAGAATAAAGAATGACGTTTACGAATACGATTTCGAAGCACTCCAGCATGTCTCTGAGGACATCGTTAATAAAGGTCTGGAATTTGGCAGGTGCGTTGACCAGGCCAAATTGCATAAACAGGTATTGATGTCCTGTGCGAGGGGGAGAGGATATGAGTACCACTTGGTACTCCACGATAATCTATGCAAGGTCTCAATGTGGGGAAGAAGAACCCAGGCACATTTTGAATGCATTCATAGCCTATTTGAGTAATACTTTGTTTCCCAGAATTAGGTGTGTTTTTGGTGTGGTCTGTGTATTGAATCTCAGATTGTTGGTCATTGTCACTTGGTGTAAGTAAACTTCTGACAAAAATTAGGGGATATTTCTTTTATGAGATATTTCACTTTGATATTTCATTTAAAAATATATGTGAATATGTACATTCAGTATATGTGAGATGGACCAAGAAAGTACCTGTAACATTTTCAACGGCTCTGACTCTCACAGCCCTTGTCGTAAACACATTTCAAATATCTTCAAATATCAAATATACTTGCATCATCACTACTTGAGCTCTCGCATGACCTCATTATCATGGCTGAGGTAATGGCACTTGTTTCAGTGCAGTTTTATCGATATCAGTGAGCCTAAGGATATTTTATTCATACACTGCTCACTAAAATATGGGGATATTTTTAAATGAATTTTAGCTAACAGTATATGTGAAATAAATTACTCAGGCCATGAAAGGCAATGACATGTAAATAATTTGGTCTAGAAACTGCATGTTGGTGATATTCAAACAAATAGTCACAGATGCATGCTTATTATCCACTCTCATTACAGTTTTAATAGGATTGCACAATCCAAAGTGAGGCAGACCTCTCAGCCTCTGCACTTTTCGTGCAAGAAATGGCACTTCTTAAATCCTCAATTTTGACAATAAAATGATCAAATTTATACAGAAATGGCCTTTATAATGCAGATCAGAAAGAAAAAAGTTGAACATTTAGTGCAAAGTTGTGCTCTGACACCACTACAATGCAATGTCTTGGCCAATGCAATGGCTAAACTGCTGGATGTCTAGGTATAAACACAACATTTGCTTTATTACTTTAATTAGGCCATCTTTAAGGCTTGGTATGGGACAACATCTATCCCACATGAGAAGGTGTTCCTTGCATTTCCCGTAACATAGCCCATAGTTGAATGACAGGTTTAGCTAAGTGCTGACCACAAATCCAGAACTGAGGCCAGCCAATAGACACTGTCTGCATGCCATCATGAAGAACCCATGTTATAGAGAATGTGTCTGAAAACAATGAGAATTAGTCATAATAGTATACTTTAGTATATACTGTATCTATAATTTAACAGTTGCATATTATAGCCATGCTCCCACTGTTAATAAAAAATACCAATATTATATATGCCAGTACTATTTTTTTTTTATTTAAGTACTAATATTTTTATATTATTTAGCACCAATATTAATCCTCCCAACAGCTGGAAGAATCTAGCAGATTATTACATTTAGTGCAGATATGCTCTTTCACATCCCATGCTTATCCTTTTCAAAGTACTTCTCTTTGATACTAGAATAAAAGCTCGAATTCTCTATGTATGCAAACAAGGATTTGCTGTCATTACTCTTTGGTAAAGTTCTGTTAATTTCTGAAAAACATGATCTCAATTTTTCACACTATGTCAAAAATCTCTTCCTCTAAGGTGCTATGCCAGATATGACATAAAGCATTGTTCTGTCAGCATTCTGCTCAAGGTATTTATATTCTCTTTGGACTTGAACACCTTTGTTCATTCAGTACGTTCCTCTCTCAGCTCTAAAAATATGTTGTTTCAAACCTCAACAAAACTTGCTTTAATTTATTACTGACTTTGACATGTTCACACTTTATTTGATGCATTGTACAAAGGTGCTTTCCTGACATGGTTTACATTATTGAGACTGCTATAGATAGTTTTTTTTGTAAAGTTAGACTAGCTGTAATTTACCCCAACATTGACGATTCATGCGATGGATGACATGCTTTCGCTTGTAATTTAATCCATATGTTTCACCTGCACACTGTTAATTTTTGGTATGATTATTTTGCTACTATGTCCAAAATCCTACAAATTAATATTGATATTTGTCCAGCTATAGCAATCTTTGGAGTTCCTACAGGCTAAAATATACCATATCAATTCTATAATTGGAAAATATCTTATACTTAATCAGAGGTAATAATTGCATTTTTTCCCCAGAAGTTGAAAGGGTTTTTTCATATTTAAATTTTTTTTAAATCTAACTTTTACCCAACCTCTTTCTTTTTTGTATTTTATTAAATATGTAGATAATATTTTATTATTATTATTATTATTATTATTATTATTATTATTATTATTATTATTATTATTATTATGTACAGTTGTGGCAAACATTTGGTTTTCATAAAGTTTGCTGCATTAGTTTTTATTGTGGCAATTGTGTTAACTAGATTGTTAAGAGTAATAAGATTAATTCATTCCCTTCCATAAAAATGGCCTTATTACAAATTTTACTGCATTCCAGCCACTGTATATCAGCCAAACAAAATAGCTTGCTAACATTATTTCAAGGGCAGCACGGTGGCTTGGTGAATAGCACCGTTGATACACAGCAAGAAAGTCAATGATTGGGCAGAGTGGCCTGGGTCCTCTGTGTGGAATCTGCATGTCCGTGTCTGTGTGGATTTACTCCAGGTACTCAGGTTTCCTTCCACAATCTAAACATGCACGGTAATTGATTGGTTAGAAGTGGAAATAATTGGTTAATTGATTGCTCTAAAAATTGGCATTGACTTGTGTGTACTGTGTATATATGACTAGTCTTGAGATAAACTTGTATAGATATAACCTTGTGTCTGAAATGGCCACTGATGCCAATAGCAACCCTAAAAAAACATTATATCAGTGGTGATCTTGCTGTGTCATGCTGATAAGAAGAGTAGGTTGTTTTAAAAGGTGGTGCTGGTACTGGAGCACAATCTTGGAGATAATAAAATTTAGTTAGGTATTGTTAAAAAAAACACAATTGAACCACTGACACAAATTCTAGTATGAGACTCTAGCAGCATTAGCTATAGCAGCATAGCTATAAAGAGAAGAACTACATAAATCATATATTCAATATATATACACAAAGTCCAAATCTAAGTCAACGTCAAATGTATATATATAGCGCTTTTTACAATGGAGCATTGTCTCAAAGAAACTTTACAATCTTATATTATCTTAATAGGCCAACCCCAGATTGAGCAAACCTAAGGCGACTGTCGACAGGAAAAACTCCCTGAAAAGGATCAAGGACCAAGACTTAAAAACGGACCCATCCTCCTTGAGTGGCCTAGATGTTAAATTAAATAATTTAGTTGTTGTAATAGTAAAATTAAGTGGCGCACACAGTCTGTAATGCTATCGAAAGATGGTGGATCCAAATGCAGCATACAGAGAAATACCAGTGTTTATTGCAAAAATTGGCAGGCCGTCCAAGGTTATACACAGGATACACAATCAGCAAAACAGGCAACAAATCCAAAGGGCAATGCGAGTGCAAAGTCGATAAAGTGGAAAAGATATTCTGAAACACAGTAGGTCAACGATAAACAATACGATAAGTAGCGCTTAGAGACGAGATAGTAAACCATGAGACTTAGCAGAGAGTAAGAGTGAAAAGGATGCATGTGAAGTGATGGAGTGATTGGTGAAAGGTGTGTGTAATCAATATAATGGTGACAATGAGTGTGTGGCGAGCTGGGAATGGTCGCCTGAACAGACTGCACGTGTGACAGTGCCCCCCCCAAAGGACTTCCACTTGGTTGGTGTATGGGAGCGGACTTGAGTGGTCGGTCGGGATGGCTGGTGTGAAATTCACAGGTCAGCAAAGGGTCCAGGATATCTCTGGCGGCCACCCAGCAGCGTTCCTCAGGTCCATATCCCTCCCAGTCCACCAGGTATTTGTAGCTGCGACCCATGCTTCCAAGAGTCCAGCAAGTGGCACACCGTGTATTCGGGGGCACCGTCAACCTCCAGGGGTGGTGTTTTCACAGGAGGCAAGTCTGTCAGGGGATCAGGAACCCAGGGTCTGAGAAGAGAAACATGGAAAATGGCAAGGAAACATGATAAGTGACTGGGTTGAGATGTTTGGTGATTTTGAATGGGCCAATTTGGGCTACAATTTAATACTCCCCTAAAGTCTAAGGTTGCGGGTCGTGAACCAGACCCAGTCGCCTGGTTGGAAGACCTATGTCTTGCTCCTTTGTCAGTTTGCCTGGGTCTGGTAACGGCGGAAGGCACGGTTGATATGCTGGTTGACCTGGCCTCACACTGACTCCTCCTGAACCAGTCATCTACCAAACGTGGTAAAAACTTTTTCGAAGAGTACCTCCGCAGTTTCAAAGGCTGTCTGGAGCTTGGGGAGAGGGATGAACTTGACAGCTCTGGAAAACCGGTCCATGACAGTAAGTGGTGGATGGTGTGTCCCTTGGGTCGGAGGTAGATCTGTAATGAAATCCAAGGCCAGGTACAACCAGAGACGTTGTGGGATGGGTAGAGGATTTAGCTGACTCAAGGACTTGAGGCAGCATGACAGTGCGTCTGCACTGGTATTCTTCAACCCTGGGCGATAGTAGATGGTTAGGTGGAAGCAAATGAAGAAAAGTGCCCAGAGTGCCTGGAGGGGGGCAAGTCACCAGGTACTTATTATCGGTATGGACCATCACCGGATGTTGCACCCCCTAAAGCCAGTGTCTCCATTCCTCTAGTGCCAGCTTGATTCCTCTAGTGTACTTCTCTCTTGGCCAGAGAAGGACACTTCACAAACTGCTGTTTATTATAGATGAGGATGGACAGACACTACACACAATCATCATGGACAAAAGTAACATGTGCAGGAGCTTATTATAGATGTTAAAGGACCCCAGTCTCCTCAGAAAGTAGAGCCGGCTCTGCCCCTTCCTGTACAGCATGTCAGTGTTGGCTGACCAGTCCAAACTATCATCCAGGTGCAGTTCCAGATACCTGTAGGTCTTAATCCTCTTTACTTTCTCACCCTTTTTTCGTTTTTTGCAGCAGTTTATTACTTTTCCCCGCTCACTTAGTTTTCTGTTTCCATTTTACCCCAACGCCGTTCATGGCATTTGTTTTCATTTATCACGGCAATCTATTGGTTAATTTCTTTTCATTACGCACCTGTATTCAGTTTCGTTAAATACGTTTTTGATTATTTAAGCCTTGTGATCCCGTTTGTTGCCTTAATGTTAACATTATCATTAATGTTGCGTCCTGTCAGTTTTTTTCATCTAGTGTGCAAGCTTTGTTTAGTTTAAGTCATTTCTGGACTCTTGGGTTCCCCAACTGCTGAAGGTGCCCGGGAATCGCGGCTGGTTGGGGCTGTCCCCGGATCCACGGCTGGAGGGTCACCTCCAGATTCTCGGCCACCCCAGGATTTCTAAAGAGGCTACCTTCGGATCCACGGTCGTCAGAGGCTACCTTCGGATCCACGGCCGTCAGAGGCCGTCTCAGGGTCCTCGGCCGTAAAGGGCAGTCCCCGGATCCACTGCTGTTATACCTGCGTTCGGATCTGCGGCTATAGAAAGCTGCCTCCATTTTGCTCCCTTTTTTTTCCTTTTTTGTTCTTTTTGTTCAGGCTGTTTTTGTTCGTGCTTTAGTTTCCTTATTGTTAGGGTTCGTGCCGTGGGCCCGTTTTCATTATTCACAGCGGATTATTATTTTACCCCATTTCGTTTCTGCTTTTTCCCTTGCACCGTTCCTTGCGCTTGTTTTTATTTACCGCGGCGATCTATTGGTTAGTTTCTTTTCACGATGCACTTGTGTTTAATTTTGTTGATTACCCCTTTGATTATTTAAGCCCGGCGATCACATTCGTGTTCATTGTTGCACTTTTGCATTTAATGTCGTTTTTTCCCTTCCAGTTGTGCGCGCTTTTGTTTTAGTTAGCTTGTTTCTTTTTCAAAGCTGCTAGACTGACGGCCCTAGGAAGCCGTTCAGAGTCATGGTTGTTTGGGGCTGACCCCAGATTCGCACCTGTTAAAGGCTGCGTTAGGATCCAAGGTTGGAGGGGTCACCTCCGACTTAAATCTTGTAGAGATCCTGGGGATTTTGTGAGACCAGGAATGGTCGTGTGAGATCCTCGTGATGCCCGATCGTAACAACAATGGCTGTTATTTACATACAGTATGTTTATACTGAATATCCTGTAGGTTATTTATTGCTCTTAAAATTAATACAATTAATAAATACATAAAATTAATAAATACATAAAAGCCAACAATAAGATGAAAGAAAAATATCAATACAGCAATATTAAGTGGGATATCGTAGCCAGAGAGCAAAAACTATAATTTATTATTATTTTCATGATATGCTTTTTATACTGAATACAGGGTATGTATGTTGTTATTAAAATGCACCTAAACTTTTGTTCTGGAATAGTGTTACTTCATTTAGAACAAGAGGCCCATGCAGAGAATGTCCACAGAGAGAGGATTAAGTTTTTTCCCCAGTTTAATGGGTCAAGGGAAACTTAGACCGTGCTTCTGCATAATAACTAATTAAATATAACATTAGCCATAATATTCTTTAGTGCTCCAGGGATCTCTTCATACTCTTTGAAATAATCCAATTTTTGATTTACAGCTTGAAATCACACCACATTAAAAGATTTGTTTACCCATTTTGAATTACAACATTAATTTAACAATACAATGTTTAGAATGCAAGTGGTGACAGTAAATTGGAGGTACTTAAAATTTTATGGACAGATAGCATGGTAGATTACAGACATGCCCTAACCAGAGATGCATATTTCTCCCCACTTGGTGAAAAATAAGAACAATCCTAGATTTATATTTAATACAGTCATCAGATTAACTAAAACATTACAGAAAGTGACTTTGAAGTTCAGCATGCTTTTAACAGTAATGACTTTCTTTCTTTAACAATAAGAAAAAAATATATTTTTATTAAATTTTTCATTGAAAATACTTTTTGTAACATATAAAGCACTACACAGGCTGGCCAAACATTATCCGAGTGAACTCAGTGAGTTAGGTCTTGCAATCCAGCTTTGTTTGCAAAGTGCAGGTCTTGTTTTAGTACAAGTCACAGCCTTTGGAAAATCTTACCTATACATGACCCCCAACTATGGTCAAAACTCCCCATATTAGCTCAGTATTAGATTCAGACACTCTTCAAAATTTTAAGTATAGTTTAAAAACATACTTATTTACCCAGGCTTGTGGTTGTATTTAGACTGGTGTGCATGGCTTGGGTTACTGGGGTCAGAGTCTTGCTTGTCTGCCTTGTCATACCAGGAGTGAAAGGTGGGCGGTCTGACTGGGCCGCACTTTGATGTCCTGATCTGGACTTATTCATCCTTGACTTAGACTAAGGACAGAGCTGGAGTTTCAGAGCACAATATATTAATTGTGATTGTTACGTTCTGGCTTTTGAAATGTGCATCTAAGCCACCAAAGGAGGATGACTTCCTCCCAAGGTTTCTTCCTTTCAGTGCTTAGGGAGTTTTTCTTTTCCACTGTTGCCCCCTTGCTTAATTTGGGATTGGCACAACATTGTAAAGCTGCTTTAAGATGGTGCTCCATTTTAAAAAGCACTATATATTGTTACGATAGAGCGTCCCTATCAGCAGCAGCGCCTGTGGAAGCTGGGGTACCACGAACAAGCCCGTTAAAAGGAAAAGAAAAACAAAACTAAAAGCAACCTGAACAGAAAAAAGTAAAAGGACAAAAAGAGGTGGGAGAATAAAGGACGGCTTTCAGAGCCGGGGATCTAAAGACGGCAGTCATGGCCGAAGATCCAGGGGCTGCCCTTTACGGCCGAGGATCGAAACACGGTCAGATATGACCGTGGATCCGGGGGTCGGCACTGGTAGTGACCTTTTAGCAGCTTCTAGCGGCCAGGGTCCGGAGGCGACCCCTCCAGTCGCGGACCCAAACGCAATTTATGCGAGCCGTTCAGGGAACAGCTTCTTCCAGCCTCATGTCCCGGGTGCCATCAGCTGCCAGAGAACACGAGCGGAGGAGTCCTTAACGTACTGTAAAAAGTAAACAGGGAATAACGTAATGAGCCGGCAAACACTCGCGTGTTCGATCGGCTCATATAACATAATTAATTAACTAAAATAAAGAACAGGTGCGTCAAGTAATGAACCAAACGCAAAGAAACAAAATAAACGCCATTACGGACGTAGGGAGAAAATGGAAACACAACACTAAGGGAAAATAACGCACCACAGCGAACAACGCAAAAGGGCTCACAGTGCGAACCCTAACATATATATATAAATCTGACTTGACATACTGTATCTACGTGAGACACAGCTACATGCCAATTGCAGCAATCTGGCAATTGTATCTGGGTGTTTTATGGCAAGTTATGAAGAGGAAGGAAATCCAGGGGATCCACGCATGGCCACGATTTGACTGAAGGAGGTATTGGCCTGCAGTCATTCTATTTATTACTTCAGTTACTTAATCACATTCATCACCGACATAGCAGTTTTATTGTTTATTTATTTTTTTATTTAGCTAAAGAGCAATAAAAAGGCTAAATGTCGAAAACACGCAGGGCCAGTCAGCAAACAGAAAGTGTGGCCAGTGAGAAAGTGACAATGTTCGTTCAGACGAATCGACTCAATACCAGCATTAAATTGTACAGGATACGAAGCTGAGGCTTTCGTAATGGCAACAAGCCAGGCTCGTGAAAACAAGAGAACGATGTTGATAGTAATACAGCATTCACAAAGCAGCAAACAGGAAACAAAAGAGTGTTCAATCTCTAAGGCAAACTCTCAAATACTAAGTAATAAGTGCTTTGTAGATCATAATTAATGAGTGAATCTATACAGATTCTATATTTATTAATATATGTAATAAATATGTCAGTATGAGACTGCGTCCTCTCAGGTGACAGCAGTAGTTTTCTAGCGCACCAGCATGATTGAAGATATTCATATAAGAAAAGATGGACATTTAGGGGATTATCCCTGTGTGTCTTCTTCTAATTTATGCAATGATTTATGCCTTTATAAATAAGATTATTAATAGGTATTCATAGCTCACTTATCTAGGTCAAGATTGACAATTTTCTAAATTGTATCCAGTTACATGCACTTTATACCTTCTCACTTTTGGACGTATCACATCTTGTACTGAGTACTAAGCCTATCACATCACCATTGGGTGTAAAAAACAGAATTGCAGATCATATACCTATTTACAGTTTGTGTGTGTGTGTGTGTGTGTGTGTGTGTGCGTGTGTGTGTATATATATATATATATATATATATATATATGTGAGGGTGAGAGATCGATAGATAGATAGAGAGAGAAATAGAGAGAGTGAGTGAGTCATGATTAATCTCGTTACTGTTTAATATCGCTTCTCAATAACTGTTCTTTTTGCCTAAGCTCGTTGTTGTTCTGATATAACTAGTTTTAACATATTGAGAGATATGTGCACAGGCAAGCAAACTGTCTCAGTTCTGCAATGAAGCTGAGAGGGCTGGATTAAACTGGCTGTGATAAACTTCTGGAGTTATTTTTGTTAAATTATATGGTGCTGTTAAATTTGATTAAAGTTGTAGCATTTCAGATATACAGTGGGGGAAATAAGTATTTGTCACACTGTCGATTTTCCAAATTTTCTTATCTACAAAGAATGAAGAGGTCTGTATTTTTCTTAGGTACACTTCAACTGTGAGAGATAGAATCTATCCAGTATGATTGTGTGATTTAAAAAAATGCATTTTATTCCATTAAATAAATATTTGACAAACAGAACTTATTTGGTACAGAAACGTTTATTTGCAATTACACAGGTCAATGTTTCCTGTAGTTCTTGACCATGATTTTGGAGCACTCCTCCATTCAGATCTTTCATGAATCGTGACCACTGATCACTGAGCAACATTGAGTTTCAGTTCCCTTCAAAGATTTTCTAAAGGGGTTAGGTCTGGAGATTGTCTAGGCTATTCCAGGACCTTGAAAATACTTCTTATGGTGTCACTCCTTACATTGCTGTGTGTTTCAGGTCATTGTCATACTGAAAGACCCACTCACAACCCATATTTAGTGCTCTTACTGAGGAATTGATTATGGAGGTTGTTGGCCAAACTCTCACTATTCATGCCCCCATCCATCCTTCCTTTCTTCAATAAAGTTGTCCTGTCCACTTTGCAAAAAAAGGACCCCAAAGTATGAAGTGTCAACCCCTATGCTTCATGGTCGGGATTTTTGTGTTTTTGGGGTTGTTGCACTCATCCTTCTTTTTCCCTCCAAATATGATGAGTGAAGTTCATACCACAAAGCTCCATTTTGGTTTTATTTGACCACATGACCTTCTCCCATGCCTCCTCTGAATTATCTAGATGGTCAGTGCCGAACTCCAAACAGGCCTGGACATTTGCTGGCATAAGCAGGTGGTCCTTGCATGTCCTGCAGGATTTTAATCCATGACGGTGGAGTGTGGTACTTATTAACCTTCTTTGAAACTGTGGTGCCAGCTCTCTTTAGGTCATTGACCCAGGTCCTCCCTCAAAATCATCCTTACCCCATGAGGTGAGATATATGGAGCTCCAGACCAAGAAAGACTGACAGTCATCTTGTGTTTCTTCCATTTTCTAATAATTGTGCCAACAGTTGTTGCCTTCTCACCAAGCTGTTGCCTGCTGTCCTGTAGCCCATCCCAGCCTTGTACAGGTTTACAATTTTGTCCCTGGTGTCCTCGTACATCTCTTTGGTCTTGCATGGTGGAGAGGTTAAAGTACATTTGTGGACATGTGTCTTTTATACAGGTAACGAGTTCAAACAGGTGCAAATAATGTAGTTAATGAGCGAATAGTTGGGCTCCTTAAAAAAAATCTAACAGGTCTGTGAGAGACAGAATTCTCGCTGTTTGGAAGGTGATCAAATATCTCATGCAATAAAATGCAATTTAATTATGTAAAAATTATACTTTAAAATGATATTTTTAGATTCTGTACCCACGATATAAATTACAGACCTCTCCGTTGTTTGTAGATGGGAAAACTTGCAAAACAGGCAGTGTATTAAATAATTCTTTTGAGCACTGTATTTCAAAGTCTGTTAGGACGTATTTAAATGCAGCACCATTCAGATTATCTCAAGGCCTCGTGACTGCAGTGGGAAAATTTGCTTCCTGCAGCTCCAATTCTAAGATCCTAAGCTTTATAATTTCTAACATAAAAACAACTTTGTTGTGCTGTGTTATCCAGTCAAAGCAGGTGCAAAATAATGGACTGGCCAATTGAAATACTTAAAAATAAATTTAGACCTTCTGGCCTGCAAATTTCTCAGTGATTTTCTGGTTAGTTTCAGTCACAAACCTCTACAACTCCCATATCACTGTCATTACTTCATTGTCCACAATGCTTCATGCCAAGACATTGAAACAGTAAACTGAGGAAGCAGAAGGCATTATTGTGCTTACATTGTATTTAGCTATCTCTATTTGTCAATAACAAAAGCTCGTGAAACCACAAGTGCTCATATTTGTGTCTGCTGCTGATTTTAGCTGAATTAGGTTTCTCTAGTCCAAGCTTTTTTTTTTATCCTTTTTTCCCTTAAGTAAAACCTTTGTGAAATGTGTTTTTGTAATTATTACAAACTAAATTTTATTTATGTGATGCAACTTTGTGCCAAATAGCAACATAAACAATTCAATATGAACTAAGTTAGAATTCCCACAGACCCCTGATCAATTGTAGTTCAATCATATAAGAAATAAATTGTAAATGATACCTGATATGCTCATGATATAAACAGCTGTATCAAGGGAACATGTTTCTGGAACTTGCAGGATTTTTTTGAGGAGCCAATAAAAAAGCAGCCTCACCTAACACACTTCAATAATGTGATCTATTTAAAATTGTAATTTACTGGATGGAGTCAAAATGCTGTCACATGGAAGAAATCCGAGTATCTGCTATATCTACAAACCATTTAGCAATTTAACTTTTAAGAAAACTATTGTTCTGCCATTTTTGAAAATGTGTGGTGGGGTGGGTGTGGCTCTGTCCCAGAGGAAACAAAATCAGCTGTCAGTTCAAAATCAGTGACCAATGGAGAATCAACGCATTCTTCTAAGTTCTTTCAAAAACATGAACCGTGTCAAGCAAAAAAAAAAAAAGAGTCAGAAGCAGAAAACTGAGCATAAGCAAAGAGAGATTCCAGAAGCAAAAGATGTTACTGAAAAAATCCAAAAAACAATTACATCAAAAGCTGTAGAAAAATAAAAACAAAACAAAAAACCCCAAAACAATAAAAAAAGTCAAAATGCAAACAAAAATAAATTAAATATTTATATGCGATATATTTTTCTGTTTAGCATTCAAAACCTATACTTTCTTGCATTTCATTAAAAAAAATTGGCTTTGACTGGCTACTTTTGCTTTTGTGGAACTTTTGACACAAAATTAATTCCATATAACACCTTCTAACAGCTAGGTCAAAATGAACCGTCCAGCCAGCACTGGTCTTATCGTATGGACAAATGTAAAGTTAGAATACTTTATTTATTGCCAAACCATCCTTGAACATTTTCACCTTATGTAGTGTTACATTTTGAATTTGACACATACAGTGGTGTGAAAATCTGGGACCACTAGTGAAAATGTGTGTCTAATGTAAATTGTTTGAATGTTTTTTTTTTGTTTGTTTTATTTTCAAGAAAACTTTCTTCTTGTTGGCTGTTTGATGCTCTGTTCCATGTTTCATGTTAGCATATTTCTTAATAGGTTTTTGTCCACTATTTTTAGCAACATGTGTTTGTGCAAGTCAGTTTGTTGAGTGTTGTTAGGTTGTCCTTGGGTCTAAACACTGAGCCATTTATTGTCATTTATTTATATTGACATGTATTGTATCATTGCGTGTCTGTGTTCACCAGAACACAGAGGGGGTGTGTTCAAAACGTGCAGTGAATGTGGTGACAAACGCTTCTGAAATTAAAGCAGCAAAATGTGACAGTTTGTGCTCCTCAGAAGAACTGCTTTTCTGCCTAGAAAATTGACAAAACGTGCCATTTAACATCGTCCACACTTCATATGTATTCACCCTATACTGTATCTTCTCTGTTATGATTAGCCTGTCATATTCTCTGTCATAAAAGTTTCCACGTCCAAGGTTACCAAACATTGCACCCTTTCTAACTCAGCAAGAACAAGAATCTTTGTTGTTGCTGCATTAAGCATTTGATAAATGCTGGATCCCTCTGTGACATTTTAAGACATTTTAATTCTGCAGTTTCTGACACAAATTCCATTAAAATGCCATGGCAGGCTTTGAAATGCCAGAAGAGTTTGTCTAATGAGATAATTTAGAGCATATTAGTAAGCATTTTCCTTTCACTCTAGCAATCTCTGACCACCTGCTCTTGGTGACGTGGGACTATGTTTAATAGCTAAGAATTCTATTTACCATTTATGAATTTGACTCTTAATGGCTTACTAAAGTTTTAGAATTAAGCATTCTAGCTTCCAGCTATTGCAGCTAAGATTTCAGCTATAACGCATCACATATACAGTGGGTACGGAAAGTATTCTGACCGCTTTAAATTTTTCACTCTTTTTTTCATTGCAGCCATTTGCAAGTATAAAAAAAAATATTTCTTATTAATGTACACTCAACATCCCCCTTGACAGAAAAAACAGACATGTAGATTTTTTTTGTAAATGTATTCAAAAAGACAAACTGAAATATCACATGATCATAAGTATTCAGACCCATTGCTGTGACACTTATATTTAACTCACAAGCTGTCTCCATTTCTTCTTATCCTTCTTGAGATGGTTCTACTCCTTCATTGGAGTGCAGTTGTGTTTAAATGAACTGATTGGACTTGATTAAGCACACACCTGTCTATATACGACCTCACAGCTCACAATGCATGTATGAAGTTGAAGGAACTGCCCAAGGAGCTCAGAGACAGAATTGTGGCAAGGCACAGATCTGGCCATGGTTACAAAAAATTCCGCAGCACTCAACGTTCCTAAGAGCACAGAGGCCTCCATAATCCTTAAAAGGAAGAAGTTTGGAACAGCCAGAACACTTCCTAAACCTGGCTGTTCAGCCAAACTGAGTAATCGTGGAAGATGCAGTAGGGAGATGGGAGAAAGTTCCACAAAGTCAACTATTATTGCAGCCCTCCACCAGTCAGGGCTTTATGGCAGAATGGCCCAACAGAAGCCTCACCTCAGTTCAAGACATATGAAAGCCTGCATAGAAAGAATACCAGGCTATGAGAAATAAGATTCTTTGAACTTTTTGGCGTTAATTCTAAGTGATATGTGTGGAGAAAATCAGGCTCTGCTCATCACCTGCCCTATACAATCCAAACAGTGAAACATGGTGGTGGCAGCATCATGCTATGAAGATGTTTTTCAGCTGCAGGGACAGGACGACTGGTTGCAGTTGAAGGAAAGATTAATGTGGCCAAGTACAGAGATATCCTGGAAGAAAACCTCTTCCAGAGTGCTCAGTGCCTTAGACTGGGATGAAGGTTCACTTTCCAACAAGACAGTGTGTTACGGGGGCATCCTGGGGATCTTGCGAGACAATCCCTCGGTAAATCCCCAGAAGATTTGGTTCAGAGCCCAAAATGCATGATTGCCAGAATGTATGTTTATTTAAATATCAAGGACTGGTCAGGCAGAAACAGAAACAATGACCCCAAGAGAAGGTGCGGCTGTTGGGGACACCAACCTGGCCTCAGGAATGCAGAGGCATAGGCTGGTCCTGGGAGTCCGCTCCTTGGGGTTCCTGCTCCTCTCGGGACGAGCAGGGACTCCTAGGGGCAGACTCCCAGGACCAGCATCACTTCTGCATATTGTCTGTGCCTCGGGATTTTAGCAAATGGCTGCAATGAAACAAAGAAAAAAATACTTTCTATACCCATTGTATATCTGGACACATTTGAGAAATACTCCATTGCATGGCATATTAACTCAGGTGCAGTCAATAAGTACTAGGGGATATTTAGAGTAGCCAGCGCACCTTACTGCCTGTGTACTTTAGCGTGTTTTTATGTGAGGGGACATGCCAAGCTAATAAGCACAACAAGATGAGCCAAAGGTATTATGACTACTGTGTAATATTTTGCTGCCAAAACATCACAGATAATAACCACTGTTCTGTGAAACAGGATGTTTACCAAAACGGACATTGACCACAGTCATCATGTTCCCACTGTCCATAGTTTATTGTCATAAAAGCTATTGACTCTCTTTTACAGAGCACGCATGTGAGCAGGTAGTTTCATCTCCTCTCACTCTGTTACACTTTTTTAAACACTTTTTCAAACATCTTCTCCGCTTTTACACTGATTTGTATTTACTTTATTCAGTACAGACGATCGTTCAGCTTCTGACTTAAAATTTTGAATTTTTGAATCACTTGTGTATCTGCGGAACAGTTGTGAGCAACTGAGTCTGGAACTATTTTTTAAAATATGTCAGGGATGAGAGGCACAACCAGCACTCTTTGTGGAAATTGTTGGATTTATATACAGGAAATTGAAGTGCTAAAATGAACAATTTGTGCCCTAGGACTTGGCCCCGATAAAACCCAGTCCTAAAAAGTCAAGATTTATTAACAAAAAAAAGGGTGCTATGTTCAGCTGAACTATAAACATAAAAACTAAAACTAAAAACTATAAACTATAAACTATGTCTTTCCCAAAAATGTCTAAAGACCAAAATGAGATCTGTTATGGTGCAAAACCAAAGCAACAACAACAGATAAAGCAGAATACAGGCAACACTGAAGCTTTTGTAGCATCACTAACTAAAACTAACCAACAGATTTTAGCCACTGATTTAATTTGAGTTTGGAAAATCAAACAGCTGTTTTTGCACGTGGCTGATGCCATTATAAGGAAAGGAGAAAGTGCAGTTTTAAAAAAGTACTTCTTAAAGCTTTTTAAAAAACTTGAAGTCCACTAATGAATGAGTGGACTTGAAAATAGAAGTCAACATTGACATGCGTATAAATAATTTCAGCTCCAGCTGAACAGCTGATTCTAGAGGTGCAGTTTATTGATAACTTTAACTTGTTTTGGCAGCAAGATGATGTGTTCAAATAACAAGGCTCATTCCTGAGCAGAAGTGGAGTTAGGCATTTGACAGATAACATCCTTCATGCTTTGAGGTCAGGTGCAACAATTAATTCTTAATTAATAATTTTATTCGCTTGATTTTATAATCTTGATTTTATGTTTTAAACAGAGACGTGGTTAGACGGGAAATCAGTTCCACTCCACCTAACTTTACATTTATATCAGAAATACAAGTAAACAAAACAGGTGATGGAGTCTATGCTTTATTTAAAGATAACATAGTTACCAACAGGCTATCATTTGGGATGTTGTCATCATTTGAATATGTAGCATTCAAAATAGAGCTCAAACTATTTCCTTCCATACTCTTTATAGTCATTTACAAGCCACTCCAGCACTCTTAAGGTTTTATTGAAGATTTTACAGAAATGCTTTCAGTTGTCCCAAGATTTGGCCTTACCATGTGAGTGAGCTGGCCCACACCGGAGGCTCAATACTAAAGGTGTTAACATTTCTGATGTCACTGTGACTGATGATGCTTTGTCTGATCATTTTTGTGTCTTCTTTGACCTGTCTATTATTCCCAAACCAGCCATTGGACCTGTGATTGTTCAGAGGCGACACATAAATGATAACACAAATTCCACATTGTTTGTGGAGAAAATTCAATTAGAAAATGTCTCATATTCAAATGTTGATGACTTGAACTCACATAATTTTAGTATTCATAATGTTTTCCAACCAATTTCAACATCTAAGTGCAATGAGTTTAACAAACATGCAATAAACAGCACAACATAGACAGCCTCTCGAGACTGCTTTTATCAAGGTGACCAATGACATCCGTCTTATCACTGATGCTGGCAAAGTCTCTATTTGAGTGCTGCTTCTGATACAGTTGACCATGTGATCTTGATACTGAGGTTATGGGATTGGATAGGAATCTCTGGAACTGCCCTAAAAAAGTTTAATTTCTATCCTGAGGACAGGAAATACTTTGTTGAAATTGGTAACTGTGCCCCAGATTAAATGGTCTTGACCTGTGGGATCCCTCAGGTGTCCATCTTGTAACTTCTATAGTTCCGTCTTTACATGAACAACTGGCCATTAAGCCAGTTAATATGCAGCAATAATGTAAACTACCACATCTCGTTAACATTAGGTGAATATGGACCAGTGGACTCACTCTGTCACTGCGTTGAACAGATTACTGTATGGATGCAAAACATTTTATTCCATATAAACACTGACAAAGCTGAAGTAATTATATTTGGCCCATGTGACAAGGAGAAAATGTCAGTGGTTTCTCTAAAACCAAAACATCAGTTTAGAAATTTTGGGGTAATCATCGACTTAGACTTGAATTAAAAGTTTAAAAGTAACATTAAATCTATAATATCAGCAGCTGTTTACCATGTCAAAATCATTCCCAGAATCAAAAGTATTCTGCCTTAATCAGATCTAGAGAGAATTATCCATGCATTTATCTCCAGCAGGTTAGGCTACTAACGGACTGCTCACTGGACTTACTAAACAAGCTATAAGACAGTTGCAGTACATTCAGAATGCTGCTGCTCGAGCCCTGACTAAAACCATATTAGTCCTGTACTCAGGTCTCTACACTGGTTTCCTGTGGCTCGGTGAATAAGACAGAGCTACTTGTGTACAAGTCTTTCCATTGCTTGTCATGTCTGACTTATTGGTCCCATATAAACCATCTCGGACACTAAGAACATTAGGCAGAGGCCTTCTGCCTAAGTCAGGACTAAACATGGTGAAGCAGCATTTCAATTTTATTGAGCTAAGATCTGAAATAGTTTCCCTGAAGATGTTAGGCTGGCCTCTACTCTCACAATGTTTAAGCTGTACATACTTGATTGTGTTTTTATCTGCACTCTTTGCTTGTTTATTTTAAACTGTTTCCTTAGGTTAATGTTTTCGATTGTGTTTCTCCATCTGCAAGTTGCAGTATTCTTTGTTCTGTCCAGTGTGATTCATCAATGGCCATGATATTGATATCTCTCCTGGTCGTGTTCATACTTTCCATTTTCCCAAGTGTGTCCTGTTGGTTTTAGATCCAGCAAGTCATGGGGTCTCTCCTGTTGTAAGGTGCAGCCTTAGCACGCCCTGGTTTAGATAAATTTAGAATAAAATAGAATTTTTATTGTCACTTTAAACAGTTCAATACAATGAACTTCTGACATCTCTCCAATAAAGTAATAGCAGCAGTATTAGTAGTTATACCAGCAGTAAACAAAGTGGCATTGTGTTGTATACAATTTAATAATGTAGTTCTATCATCGACAGTTATCCTATTTCAGAACCTGGATCAATTTATTTACAGAATACAGGTCCGTAGGTATGTAGGTATTCAGTTTTTATTTGACTTCATTTACTTATGTATAGTCCATGAGGTATTCAATGAATCAATCAATCAAAATGTATTTATATAGCGCTTTTTACAATGGAGCATTGTCAGCTTTACAATCTCATATTATCTTAAAAGGCCAATCTCAAGTTCCTAGGTCGACAGTGGAAAGAAAAAACTAGAAGGAAGAAACCCTGGGAGAACCAAGACTCAAAATGGGGCCCATCCTCCATGGGTGGCCTAGATGTTAATTAGGTAAATACTTAAAAGTATATTCAAGTAATAATAAAATTAAGTAAGTAATACAATTTAAATCAATATTAATATTTAAGTTGGTAATAAGCTAAGTAAAAAATAGATTTAAAAACAAAATTGATTTTAAAATCAATCCTCAATCCTCCAATGATGGAGGGAGTTACTGCACTCTGCTCTGGTGGGACTGGGTTCTGTTGATGGAGACCAGTGGAGTGATGCTGAGGTGGAGGAGCATCCAAGTGTGTGGTGCTGGAACTAATACCGGTATATCTTTTCTGAGAGAAAATAGAAAATGTTGTTACTTAAGGGTGAGGAGTACAGAGTCTATTATCAATCACTGATGCCATGTGCCACTAACTATAGCAACATAGCTAAAGGGAGAGAACCAGAAGTTAACACAGCCAACCTGAGCCATGCGACATAGTCTAAATCTAACTAAAAGCCTGACTAAATAAAAATGTTTTTAGCCTAGACTTAAAGATTTGGAGAGTGTCTGAATCTCTAACTAAAGTGGGAAGTTTATCCCATAGCTGGGGGGCCAAATATGAGAAAGCTTTTCCCCTGGAGTGACTTTTTTAAATTTTAGGTACTGAAAGAAGTTTTGCACCCTGTGAATGAAGTAGACGAGCTGGATTGTAAGATTCTAAGAGTTCACTCAGATAATGTGGGGCCAGACCATGGAGAGCTTTATATGTTTTAATAAGTAATTTATATAGTTTAAAATTTAAAACTTTATATAGTTTTAATAGGTATTTTATAATCAATGCAAAATTTAACTGGTAACCAGTGTAGAGATGACAGAACAGGAATGATATGATAATTTGTTTAGTCCTCATCATCTGGATCAGCTGATATGTACAGCTGTGTATCACGAAATTTAAGCCTAAAGGTAGCATGTACATGGAGAATAACAATGGGCCAAGCACAGACCCCTGAGAGACACCGTACTTTTGAGAGCTTAGAGCATTGATTATTTACAAAAACAAACTGGTCGGCCAGATAGGATTTAGATAGGTGTTTCGCTATAATTTCTCAAGCACCCATTGGGAACCCTTTGACAGTTAAAATGTGAAACATCTTCTATGCATATTTACATTCCTATCATGCTCATTCACATGTGCCGTCACAGATTTTATTGATATTGAAAATGACTGTGACTGCTGATTGCGCTCAGGCATACTGACAACAATCAGAGTATGGTGCTTGTGCAATGTGTGGAATGGAAGCAATTACACTGATGATATCTAATTAGATAATTCTTGTTTACATTCAAAAATGAATTGCATTTTCCAATTGAAATGTATTACTATTGTTATCTATTCAACATCAACATTAATTATTTCCTGTGGGAAATATTCAAATATTCTAAACCTCCATCTACTGCCAGTATGTCACCGTAACGTGGTAACATATATTATGTCCATATGGTATTCATATGGTCATGCTTCATGACTGTGATCTGTGGACTGGGTGAAGCTTCACCTAATGAATTAATGTTTTGTTCATGTAGAAAACAACATGCATGGTACAGATGCAAGTCACCAGCCCACTACTGCAGTAAACCAAGTGAATTACAAGAGGAGCCTTAATACAGACATGAATGGCTATGTTTGAGGGACAAAGACCTGATTGAAGGATCACCCCTTTAATGTTTTATTATATCTATAAATCACCAACTGTTATGCCAGGTGACATTTAGGGGACTAAAATAGTCCATTCCATAACATAATCCAAAAATAAACATTTTCTAGGCAGTAAACTGAATGATGAAGTTCATGAAAACATGCATACATAAATGCACACACATACACATAATAGTACACTTCAAAAATGTAATTAAGAGACAACATTCCAAGATGTTAAAATAATACATAATATAAATATAAAACACTGGGTTGCCAACAGAGGGTGATCCCCCTGCTTCCCTATGAAGATGCTCTCAGAGAGGTTACATTTTAGTAAATCTTGTGAGGGATTGTACAATATACTTGAAGGTGACAGACTTTGGGGGGCAGGTTTGGGGAGTCATGTCAAATGACTTTTGATGTTTTTTATGCATTAAAAACACTTTACTTGTGGACAGCCCATGTGAAGATTTTGTTTGTACTAACTAACATTTTGTGGCTATGGGCATTAATGAATTATTTTTTAATGCAAATTCTTTGTACTTGCATTTCATGAATGATGTTCCTTGTATTCGTACTTTTTAAATAAGTTTTTTTTAATGTATTTATATTTTTTCTGTTAGGTATACCTCATTGAAGTGGATAAGGTTTGACTGCAAGCTAATCACATAGAGGGATTGTCCAGCTATGCAACCAATAAACTATATCTTTACCAAAATGGTCCAGATTATAATGCTTGTGTGATAGCAGCCATATGTTGTAGGATAATATTGAATATTTAGTCATTAAGATATTTAAGATATCCTCACACTGAGCATACCAATGAACTGCACAAAGATTTAGGAAAAATCTGTAATTATTGTCCTACCCACAGACAATACAAGACATTGCTTAAGTCTATCTTAGTGGTGTCTTACATTTTTAGCTATTATAACAAGCGTTAAATGAGAAGGTGGGACGTAATTAGTTGCCGCCTTAATTACAAAAGTGTCATAAGAGATAGCACTGGCACAGCATGAGTGGAACAGCAATTAAAAAAGCTCATAGACTTCTAACATCAATGAGTCAGCCAGTGATTCCCAAGTGAGGTTTGCTATTTTCAATGACATTGTTGTGGTCAAGGTGAGAGTTGGGCATTTATTTTATAGTAAGAAGTTTTTTGACTTATTTTTTCGTAATGTTTAAATAATGTTATAGTCAGAAGATAATATGTAGTAAGTATTGGTGGGGGGCTATACAAGAGCATGATTTAGTCAAAACATTAGTTTCAGAGGTTTTCTTGCAAGTTTTGCTACATGAGATGAGAAATTGTTATTTTTATATTTTATATATATATATATATTTACATATTTGAATATGTATTATATTTGAAATCATCATTGAAGACCATTCAGGTCCATAAATTAATTTACTTTTAAGTGAAGAAGTGACCGTCAGGTGTGTGTCATCATCAGCTGCTGTGATACATTGGAGGTTTCTAGAGGAGGTTTCTTAGTCCAATTAAGCCTCATAGGGGGACAAGCCTGTGGCAGAGGATAACAAGGTGTTCTGTGCATATTCGACCTAGATCAGGTGCAAGTTCCAGGTGTGCTGTATCCCTTCAATGGTGCACTGTAGGGTAGCCTTGTGGTCCAGAGGCCTCCCAGTTGGTCTGGGTGTGAAAGCCAGAGGATAGACTTGCGGTGTGTCCCAGTGCTTTGCAAAAGGTTGTCTAGACTTGCGATGTGATGTCGGGGCCCCTGTCAGAGACATTCTCTAGGGAGATGCCGTGGATATATATGCTGTGAATGAAGAGGTTGACTGTCTCAAAGGCAGTGGGTAGCCTGGGGAGGGGTGTGAGGTGGATCTCCTTGGAGAACAACATGAGGATCCCAAACTCCATGGTATAGTCTGTGACCAACTTGGAGGCCTGCCCAGGTTGAGCGGATAGTATGTAGGGTTGCCAGAGACCTTTGGACGGTCAAAGACCTCCCTAAACTGGTTGAGAAACTAGTGCCCTCTCTGAAGCTGAGCTTGGGGTTAAACCAAAGCTCAGTGTAACACACATGAAACAGGACTGGGAAATAGGAGCAAACACAGTGTGTTTACTTATGAAGTGAAAATGTTATCTGAATATGTGTGCCAGGTGTTCATATATAATGAGTGGCGAGATCTGGGATCCAGCCATTCAGGGTGATGCACGTCTTGTTGTCGGAAACAACGTGTTGGCACGGGGATGTCTTAGTAAGGGGTTGTCCTGCTGGTTGTCCAAGTGGTGCTCTAAAAACAACGTGGGCTTTATAGACAACAGGACAAGTTTTGAGGGTAAGCCTGGCCTCTTAGGCCTCTTCCATCCCAATCGGGAAGGTGCTGCTCTCATCTCCTGCAGTATTGCTCATAGTCCTATGGTAAGCTAATTATTTTTCCTTTTTAGTACTTTCAACAAATAAGGCTCTAATTTGTGGGTGATTTTAAAATCGACCCACCACTGTAATCATACTTTAGCTCTAATATTAACATTTGGTATCAATATAGATAACATAGATGTTTTGCCACAAAGTGGGTTGATTACTGATCACTATCACTTAATTTTTGAGCTAAATTTATCAAATAATATTAATCTACTCCCTCGTTATCACACAAAGCGTGCTATTACTTCAAATATTCCAGCTGCATTTATTAATAAAATTCCAGACTGAACTTTTAATACACTTACAGAGCCTGATCATCATGAGCTTGCAACTAACCAATTAGAATGTACATTTCGGTCAACCCTGGATATAGTTGCTCCTGCTAGAGTCAAATATATTCAAGAAAAAGTAGCACCTTGGTACAATGACCATACTCGTACTTTAAAGTAAAAAGCTCATAGTTTGGGATGCAAGTGGCGACGTAGTAAACTGGAGGCATTTAATATCACATACAGGGATAGCATGGCAGAGTATAAACAGGCCCTTACCAAAGCTAAATCTGTATATTTATCCCTAATCATAGAGAAAAATAAAAATAATCCTATATTTTTATTTAATACAGTCTCGAGATACAGACTCTGAAGTTCAGAATGATTTTACTGTAATGACTTCATGACTTTCTTCAATAATAAGATAAAAAAAATCAATCAAATCACCCATATATTCAGCAACCTTCCAAATGTAGAACTAGTGTATATTTCTGTATAATTAGCTCTAAATCAGGACTAGAATCTTTTACCCCATGTTGTGTATGGGGTGTTAGCTAGGCTAGGTTAGGGCTGGCACGTCTAAAGATTTCTGATGGTAAACAGGATAGTATGTCGGTTAGAACACAGTAATAATGAAAATGAGACGTGGAATCTTCTGTCAACAGGGTTTCTTTTACTCCGATAGAACTCAACTCAGTAGAACAATGTGACATTCAGCATTGCAGTAGTTTGTCTTTATCCACTTAATGCTTGGATTATCATCAACTGAACTACATCATCAGGCAGGAAAATGTATAAACAGCAACGGGTATCACAACGACTAAAAGACTTTGTTCCGAACTGCATGTGCACTCTTCTAGCGTAGGTTTCACTCTCTCTCTCGCTCTCTCTCTCTCTCTCTCTCTACACTCACCAGCATGATGTTTCCTCACCTTCAGTATTAAAGTGACAGGCACCTATTAACAGTCATTCAAGCCTTTGTTACAGGCGCCCCCAAATGTGCAGGGCACATTTGCTCCCCTTAAAGGCTCACTGACTGGATTCTAGTGAAGTCACATCTCTGTCAGGAATTGTTCTTTCTGAGACAAGAGCTGGTAGCATTACCAGGCGAGCGACTGGTCTTGTATAAATATGCCCTTTAATTTTTACATCTGCTGAAAGAATGTATCCATCTTCACTGCAGTGCACCTTGACCACATGCCCTATCGGCCAGAGAGCTTGAGGTAGCTGTGGCTCCATCAGCATAACAACTGCATTATTCAGGAGCTCAGGAGGGGAAGATTGCCATTTCTGTCTGGACTGCATACTGGGAAGATATTCACAAATTAAGTTTGGGGTAATAGAGTCAATGTCAGCTACATCCGAGGATACATAGCCCAGTGGTTTGGAGTTTAGGATGGCCTTGACTTCTTGTACTTCCACACAGCTTCTCGCCCTTGAATAATCCAATAGGTTCTAATCTTCAGGATAGGACTGTCTTTGTGACTGTTGTAGAATAATCATTTCGGCCTGATGATACTGCTCTGAACAAGTTAGGGAACTAAACGAATCTTGACCTTGGAGTTCTTGAACAGTATCATCTAGTAGTTCCTGTCAGGTATGGTATACCTTGCTTGCCAGAACTCTCATTAGGGAAGAGGTAACGACTGATCCACAGAAAGCAACTTCCCGTAACTCTGCTTCAGGTTCGCGATCTACACTTGGTAGTTTTGGCCAGGTAATGGGGCCTTGAAGAAGGAAAGAGGGACCTTGAGTCCATCTGCTTGGCCTTGTGAGGGCCTCCAAACCCTTCCCGTCATCCAACAAAGACCAACAAAGACCTTGTCTCGGCATGATTGGGATTTTCAGTCTATACGATGGTAAAGTCAAAATATAGATTTATATGATCTAATTTCAGCGTGAGCTCCCTTTCAAGGACGCAGGCTAATTGCGCTGCCACAAGCGCTGCACATAGTTCCAGGCGTGGTACAGGGTGCAGGCGTTTAGGTGCTACTCATGAACGAGCAAGAATATAGGATATTTGTATTTGGCCTGCACAGTCCTCTGTCCTCAGGTATGCTACAGCTCCATAAGCTTGTTCTGAGGCATCTGCAAAGATGTGTACCTCATAACTGGTGCCCTCTAGATCAATGTGAGTGGGCATGTAGGCACGTGGAAAGGTAATTAGAGACAGAAATTCAAGCTTGGCCTCCCAGCTCGCCCAAGCCTGCTGTAGTTCAGGGGTAGATTGGAGTCATCCCATCCTTGCTGTTTATCCCACAGCTGCCTGATGATTACCTTTGCTTGGGTAGAGAATGGTAGCAGGTAACCCAAAGGATCTTATTGAGTAGCTAAAACTCTAAATGTTTCTAAGGGTTGGTGTCTTATAAAGTACAGGTCGGTGTTTGTAACCCAAAGAATCTGTTCTCCAGTTCCAACTGAGGCCTAAGGTAGATTCTATGGGTTTTGACTTATCTTGGGCTAGCCACAAGTCCATACTCTCTGACTTGGCATCAGGAGGCAGTTGGCTCAAAACACTTGGGGCATTGCAGACCCGTTGGCAAATTTCAAATCCAGCAGATGCCAGGGGGTCTCTGAGTCTGTCCACTAATAACTTAATACACTCAGAAGGCAGTTATCTACGTAGAAGCAGTTTTCCCACTGTGAACCGCAGATCATCCTCAGGATGGGTGTGATCTACAACATGGTTCTGCAAAGCATATATGGCACAGCAGGGACTACAGGTAGTGCCGAATGGGAGGACTTGCCACATGAATGTCCTTGGAGGCTCGTCTGAATTTAGATCTCGCCACAGGAACTGTAACAGGGAGCAATCTGCAGGAAAGAGGCTAACCTGGTGGAACATCCCCTTGATGTCTCCACTGATTGCTATTGGACGCTCACGAAACCTCACCAAGATGCCAAGCAGGGAAACACCCAATGTAGGACTGGGCAGAAGATACTGGTTTAGGGACTGTCCAATGTATTGATGGAAGTAATTAAAGACTAGGCGCTCCTTTCCATTGTGACTAACAACATGGTGGGGTATGTACCATCCTTCCTTAGTTACAGTCTCCGAGGTGACCTCTGTAATCGCTCCAGATGTAATAAGCTTCTGCATCTCCCGTCGGTAGACCTCTGCTTGCCCAGGATACTTCAGCAGACGCTTTTCAGTGTTGCGTTGCAAATGTAGGACTAATTCCTTTGGAGCACACAATAGGGGCATGTCTGCATGGCACAGCAGGGGCGTTGCATACCTGAAAATACCATCCACTTTTTTTGGACTCCATCATCTTCACAGCCTGTTGGTCCTGCTTCGACCTTGTCACTTCCTTGCCAAATGGTGAAGTATGGACCCTAACTGCCAGAGCTTTTCAACGTGCTTGTGAATATCATCTGACAGTAATGGAGAGCATGAAAGCAATACGTAGGATGATTTGTTTGCTTCAAGTTTAGGAAGGAGCCTTGAAGAGCCCACCCAAACTGAGTGTGAAATGCTGTTGGTTCACCTAGCAGGCCGAGTCGGACAGGTTCCACAGGGGTCACCAAGTGAGGCTGGTCCGAACCTATGAGAACCCATGGCTTTGCATCTCGAAAGGCAGCTTTTGGCAGGCCTTGTAAATGCCTAAACCTCTGCTTAAGGTGCTCAGTAGGATAAGTATGCTGAGCTAGGCTGAGACAACTTGCTGCAAATGCAGCATGCAATGCCTCATGCAGCTCCTTAATACTATGCTGAAGGTCTTGTTAAGTTTGGATCAGCCTAGAATTCTCCTCTTGTATAGCTCAAACCTTCTCAGTGGTATATGGGTTTCTGTACACCCGGTATAGGGATGGATGCTCAGGTGAAGCTTCATGCTCCTGTTCTCTATAAGGGCTGTCATGCTGAACCATGGGTACATGGAAAGGTGAAATTGTGGCTAGACTCCCAAATGTTGGAAGCACTGTACTATTTTGGATTGGGGATAAGGGATCTCTTTGTGGACTGTCCTTTAGGTCATCTCCATCATAATCCACTTCAAAGTCTTGGAGCGGGTCGCCGTATTTGCCGGTTTGGTCTCACGTCATAACACTTTCTTTCATTAAGTTCCATCCTGATTACTGCTTATCCAGCTCAAAGATCCAATGTGGTATGGGGTGTTACCTAGGCTAGGTTAGGGCTGGCACGTCTAAAGATTTCTGATGGTAAACAGGATAGTATGTGAGTTAGAACACAGTAATAATGAAAATGAGACGTGGAATCTTTTGTCAACAGGGTTTCTTTCACTCCGATAGAACTCAACTCAGTAGAACAATGTGACATTCAGCATTGCAGTCAGTTTGACTTCATCGAATTAATGTTCGAAACATCATCAACTGAACTACATCATCAGGCAGGAAAATGTATAAACAGCAACGGGTATCACAACGACTAAAAGACTGTTACAAACAGCATGTGCACTTTTCTCTCTTCGGTTTCACTCTCTCTCTCTCTCTCTCTCTCTCTCTCTCTCTATGCACTCACCATCACGATGTTTCCTCACCTTCAGTATTAAAGTGACAGTCATTGGAGCCTTTGTTACACCCCAATTACACAGAGCTCTCCTCACTGATCAGCTCATCAAAGTCAGCAACATGTTTATTAGATCCAATCTCTACATATTTACTCAGAGAATTAATACAGAGTATTAAAGAATCACTACATATTATTTTAAATTCATTTCTCACCTTTGGTTATGTGCCAGAATCCTTTTAATGCACCCTATTAAAACCCCTGCTTAAAAAGCCAATCTTGACCCTTGTGTTCTTGTTTAATTATAGACCAATTTCAAATCTACCTTTCCTCTCCAAAATCTTAGAAAAAGCTGTTACCTCCAAAGTAACAGTATTTATGAAACATTAATCAGCCAGGATTCAGGCCTCATCATAGTACTAAAACAGCATTCATTATGCTCACTTCTGTGTTCCCCTGCTGTAAGGCACACAGTGGCTACGTTTGGGTAGTGTATGTCTTGGTTGACTGTTAGATATGCCTCTACAACATACTCAAAGACATTTTGCCCAATTGACTCATATGACTGATATCTCATTGGACTGGTATCAGCAGAATGGCCATTTAGATGACGTCTGACCTAGCTGATAAGGGGTTAAGCAATAGTGGCTTCCAAAGGGATGCACAGGGTGGCACCCCTGTCTCTAGCCATTTCCAGGTGCTTAGCAGAACAAAATCTGTCACAGAAAAATGTCAAAGCACCAATTATGCTGTGTTGCAGGGCTTCCAACTGCATTTTTAACAAGATAATGCTCATCCAAGCACAGCAAGGATTTCGCCAGAAAACCCTTTCACCAGTTTGGACAGATTGCAACACTTCCTTAGTCTGCTCTGTCCCCAAGCTAAAGGGGGCCTAACTGGAGCCAATAAATAATAAATGTATATTTATTAAATCTTTATTAAATCTTAAATGTATCTAAAATTTGAACACTTACCATTTGTAAGGTTTTTATGCATCTGTTGATCTTTTGAGGCAGCCAAGTCCTGCATTGGTAGGCTAGCATATTTTCACCCCTTCTTACGTATTTATCGATCAAACATGTAAATGACAATATGAAAACTGTTTTAAAATATTGTAAAGCTATTAAACAGGATAAACTTAATAGTGCATTGATTACAGCGTCCAGTCTTCTTGAGTACGATGACACGTTTTGCACACTTGGATTTTGGGATTTTTGGTTATTCTTTTTGCAGATCCTCTCAAGCTCTGTCTGGTTGGATGGGGACTGTTGATGGACAGCCATTTTCAGGTCTCTAAAGAGATGTTCGTTTGGGTTGAGGTCAGGGCCCTGGCTGGGTCATGACCCTGTATGCTCTAGATCAGACTATTACGACCTCCTAGCGGCTTCTGATCAGGGTTATGTATCTTTGCTTGTGTTGCTTGAACTTAGTGCAGCTTTTGATGCCATCGATCATACTATTCTCCTCCACAGACTAGAAAAAGTTGTTGGAGTTAAAGGAACAGCTCTGTCCTGCTTTAGATCTTTTCTGTTTGAACGTTATCAGTATCTTGATCAAAAAGGAGACGTCTCTCAGCAATGTAGTGTAAAGTTTGGTGTTCCACAAGGCTCTGTTCTAGGCCCTTTACTTTTCTCATTGTATATGCTGCCTCTAGGTAAAATTATTCA
>JAUZST010000314.1:14280-34272 GCA_034779995.1 Parotocinclus haroldoi | reverse complement strand
TGAGAGAGAGAGAGAGAGAGAGAGAGAGAGAGCGAGAGAGAGAGAGAGAGAGAGAGAGAGAGAGAGAGAGAGAGAGCATGTGTGGACATTTACTTAAGACACTTTTGTTATGTTTTACAAATTCCAGCATTTAGTGTGACACACAAATATGTTTTATGTTATTATTTCATTTGTTATTTGCAGAAAAAATTTATCAGGTAAAATATAAAACATGTATCATGTTCATCCTTAATTATCCTGACTTTAGAACTTGATTGGTCTCAATTTGTAGGGAACATAATTAACTGGATTTTTAAAAGGAACACATTTGTGTATTTAAGTTACTACAACTGACACTGCATGCCAGGATCAATTCATTACACCCAAAGAACACTCTGTGATATTTTAACTCTACAATGAATCTATGGCAAAGCATAAATCTGGGCAAGGGTTTAAAAACACAAACCACCAATACGGATGCCAGTCCAAATCATGATTCCATCACCACCACCGGACATGCAGTCTAATGCTATGGAGCCATTTTTGTTTGGTCTGAGTGTATATCCATCATCCAGTTACAGCAAGAAACTATTTCTGCAACTCTGTTGCACTGCTCCTTCTTGCCAATAAGGTCAAGTAAGTTACATATTGCTGTTGTGGCAGATGGGCGACACACTGTGTTATTCTACATGTAAAGGTATGATATATATTTAAGCAGTAGATGTTGCAGTTTATCATATTTGTGAGGTTATTTGAGATAATGCTATGTTGCTTTTATACAAGTTTTTTTGTTACAATAAAATAAAGAAACTAAATAAAACAGCTTAAATGTATTTCATAAGCTTAAATGAGGTGGTCTTAATGACACAGTGTCTTTGATTATTTGTGTTGTAATATGAGTGTACTGGGCAAAGCATTGCTAATTTCTTATTAGAAAGAAGTATTATTATACTTCCTTTATAATAATTCTGACATTCTTTGTTGTAGGAGATGGAAAACAATAGGACTGTAAGAAAATAGAAATTCATCTTAGCTCTAACTTTCACTCTGTATGTTGCTGTTTGGGGAAAGCAATGTATGCTCCCTTGTATATAGATAAGGTATTTTTGTTAAATATGTAATTATTATATTATATTCATGTTTACGACCTTGAGAACATTCGTTTTATGCATACCTTTAGAATATATATTTAACTATTGGTTCTGATCATTTCTGGCATGGCACTCAAATGTGAAATTTCCCTCATTGATGTGCAGTAGTAAAAAGATACAACTCATAGTAACAATTGATTGAGAGAAGTATTCCTCATCGATGTGCGTCAGAAATTCTCACAAAAGCACGTGACGATTCCTGATCAAGTTCTCCTTTTTTGTGCATCTTGTACAAGTAGGTTTTTTTCTTCAATGCAGACTTTTTAATGTTCTTCTGCACATATATTAAGTTGTGATATTAGAACATCCCATTTTTAGCCTTAGATCTGTAAATAAATGTGTGAAAGTTCATTATAGGCAGGTACTTAGATAAGTCTTGGGGCATGGGTGCATATGAACTTGTTTAGTTTAATTCTATAATATATCTTAAATAGCTTTTGCGACCTGAGGAACTGGATTTCATTTATTAGGTATTAGATAGGTATTAATAAAAGTATTTGGTATGAGTCCAGTTAAAATGAATATCTAATGGCATATCAGCACTCTCACACTATTTACTTGTTCGTTTTCTGACTTTTTTAAACTTTTATCTCTGTTTTCAGAGCTTTTGCAAAATTTCCCAGTGTTTTTTAAACTCTACGTGAGTCAGGCAGACCACATCATGCAGAGTGCAATTAATAGGTGTTACCAGGCACAGACTGTGTAATTCGTGGCAGCCTTGGTAAATTGGAAATCAATTTCAGACCACAAATTGCAGCCACATCGAGACATACTTTGTGCTTTGCCTCCTCACGTATGTTCGTATAACCCTCAGTCAGGGACCTAGGGAGTAAAATGATACCATGACACACGGCATCATGCACATGCCTTGGAGAGAATTCTCACAGTCACAGCCATCTTGGAATATCTGACCTTTGCCAAGAGTGCTGGATCCCTTGTTCCAGCACTCTGCCCTCGTCTTCTCTCCTTCCCCAGGCGCTGCGGTTTGGACAGCTGCAGCTCGTGGAAAACATCCGCCACACATGGAGGCATATCCACCGGCCTCTGCCAGACTCTGGGAGAGGGAGATGATATGCATATGTGTGTGTGCGTGTGTAAGCATGCGTGTGTGCATGTGTATGTGTGTATCATGTGTGGGTAGCATTTTTTTCCAACCCCTCAGGACACGTCTGCCTGCTTCCCTCCTACCCACATCATCCAAGCTCTTTAAACACCGACGCACACACACAAGTCCCAGGGTTCACAGGCCTAATCCCCTGCAGCATGGTTCCAATTTAAGGCCTCCCTGCCGTCAGAATGTGGAACATAAACAGGGCCAAGGTTACGCGCTGCAACCCTGCCTCTCCCTGTCCCAGTGCCTCAGTCTGGGCCTTTAGCCAACACTCACCCCCTGAGACTCAATCGCTCCTGGAGCTGGACTCAATCCATCTGCCTTTTTTTCTTTCATTTGGTAGAGAGGTTCAAACTTTATTTCTTCACTTCCTTTCACCACTTAAGTAGGTGATTTTATGCCTCAGCTCTATCTTTCACGCATTTCAGCTTTATGTTTGGCTTAGTCTGCCTTGTCTCATTTGCTCACCTCTGCCTGCAGTAATTTAAAAGTCATTTGAATACATATAAAACACAGGGTTCTATTGAGAGAGGAAAACATGTTGCATGTTATTTCAATCTGTGGCACTGGAGTGGCACAGTGATCTAATTCGCTATGTTAGCACCATGGTTTGAGTCCCAGTGGGGTCTTAGAACTAAGTTCAGCATCATGTCAGTGTGTCAGTGAGGGGATGTTGTTAAGGTACCATGCCTGGTACTGGAGCAGTGATCCTTGCTGCCCCTGCAATGGACAAGCCAGGAAGAAAATGAGAAACCAGAGAAATAAAATAATGTTTAGTCACAATAACATAAGACATAAAGATGAGCATATCAAACATGTTATTATAGTGTTATTATAGTGTTAATATAGTGTCATATGCCACCATAACAGTTTGTTTATTGATATAGTCTTCTGGTCATCTAATAGAGTACAAGCACAATAAGTAAGACCACTTTATTTAGTCTCAATGAAGGCATAACCTTATATGGCTTCTATATGGCTATAACTGCTATGCTGATGACACTCAACTCATTATTTTCTTCCCTCCAACAAATGTGCAAGTCTCCACACGTATCTCGGCAAGCCTGGAGAGCATCTCAGCATAGATATCAGCTTATTATTTGAAGCTAACCCATAGCAAAACTGAGCTGCTTTACATTCCTGTAGATGGGTCTCTTTTCAAGATCTTGTCATCTTCCAGTTGAACCTTTCCATCACACCTTCTGAGAATGCAAGAAAACCTTGGAGTACTCTTCGATAGCCAGCTGACTTTCTCTGCTTATACTGCTCATATCTGACCCAGTCATGCAGATACCTCCTCTACAACAGCCAGGCAATTTGACCATTCCTTCCAAGGGAAGCCCCCCAGTACTTTTCTGGTCTTTTGATGTATAAAAACTGAATTATCGCAATAGTCTTCTGGCTGGTCTTCATTTGTGTACAGCCAGACCCCTGCAGCTGATTCAAAATGCATGCATCAGCACATCTGGATTTCAATTTGCCCATGTTTTCTCAGGTTACCCCACTGTTATGTTCTCTTCACTGGCTTTCTGTAGCTGCCTGCATCAGATATAAAACTCTGATAACAAACCCAAAAAATACCAGCACCTTCTTACACAAAGGCTACCACGCCCTGTAACTTGTACCCTTCGAGATGCGAGCTCAACTGGACGCCGGATTAAAGGAAAGCACTCCTTTATGTATTGGCACCCAGGTGGTGGAATGAACTTCCAATGGACTTTGCTGAGTATCTTACTGTTTACAACGGTGACTAAAGATTCACCTCATCTCAGCACTTAAGTGAAGGCTGAAACTGCAC
Organism: Parotocinclus haroldoi; assembly: GCA_034779995.1. Taxonomy (NCBI): domain Eukaryota; kingdom Metazoa; phylum Chordata; class Actinopteri; order Siluriformes; family Loricariidae; genus Parotocinclus; species Parotocinclus haroldoi. Next base: position 30,233 of record JAUZST010000314.1, on the reverse strand, counting down.
TTACATATTTAACAAGATTTCAAAAGGATGTGTGTGGGGATGTTGTTTTTGGATTTAACTACGTCAAACCCATTTACACCCATTTGTACACCCATAATGCACCGTGTTTACCAAGTATATATGACACACTGAAGTAGTATAGATACTATAAATATTGGCTTATAAAAAATGATTTCCTGAAGTATCCACTCATCTCATGTGTCTGAATTGCTGTGAGATAGGTGCAATTTTCATTCCAAGGGAATTGCAAGTATATATAATTAATATAATTAATTATTAATTAATTAATGTAAAATATGAATTGTAAAAAGTTTGGTAAATCATTAGAATGTGCTTTGTGTCTAATGCTATTAATGTGGATGCCATTTGGCTACATTTGATGTATTTTCTTATCTTGTGCTGACTGATTGGGCAATATTCATTATGAACAGTTAAATATGTGTGTTGTGTGAGTTGAGTTTCATCAACCAAATGGCACCTGTTTGGCAGAATAACTCTTGAACAACTAACTGTCTCATTTAAAAATATTTTAAAATATTGTTGTTACCCTCGATCAATGGCTTTGTTTGAGTTTGAATGGCATCTGGCTATAAGTCATAAAAATTTCAAAAAATTATTTGGGCCTTTGTAAGTTGTTAATTTAGTTTATATGAACTGGCAGATAAAATGGTCACATGAACATATTATTATAATGCTAATTGATTTTTTGTTTGACATGTTCTAATATAGAATTCAGTTATGCAGAATACATCTTAAAAGCTTTGATTTAAAGCTGTTGTGAGAGCAAGGACAGTAGGTGCCATTGGATACTGCATTTCTTCCTATAAAAAGACACTGCAAATTTAAAAACAAAATTAAAAAAGTGATAAATGCCTGATCAAGAAAACACAAAATAATAAAGTGCTTTGAGTTGTTGATGTTAAAAGATAACTTAAAAGAGTGCACCTCTCCTCTGTGTGGCCTCTGAAGTGCAGGTCAACACACGTCAAGGCTACAAGAAGTCTCCCTGGATCTAATACCAGATACCGCAACACAACCCTATGAAACCCACCTTTAGTACTGTTGTATTCTGGCGCAACTGCACCATGAGCTTTGACCATAAGGTCTTTCACTCCTAAACTAACCCATCTCTGTGAGATTGCCTGGGAAAAATGTTAAGTTGTAAAGCAGGCAGCAGCATTTTAGCTCAGAGCTTTGGCTTAAGCTTCCCCTGTGCTACAAGCTTGCATCATTTTCACGCCCCTCCTGGCCGTAGGCAGCTGAAACATCCTACCTTTTTCACAAAAGACTAGATTGCTTTCATGCAAAAACCTCTGGAGTACTCTGTGTCCAGGATTTTGAAGTTTTATTTGCCATTTTTCAAATGCTGGAGGTTAAAATATTTTTTATCATATAATATTTACAGAGATTTTAAAAAGCATCATGAATGCAAGCAAAATGATTGCCTTTAGTAAGAATGTCTTGCATCACTGGCGATACATATGTAACGGTTTAGTATTGTGTCCAACAGCAATTCGGTTTGACTTGTTTAAATGTTAAAGATGCCAAACAAAACAAGTAATCATGCTTACTGCAGTCATGCTGTCACCATGATGCAGCTAATTTAGCAGAGAATTCCAAATTAGATAAAACTAAACATTTGTTTAAATGTAATAAACAATGTTAATATCCAGTATATGTGGCTAAATAAAGACAGGGCAAACAAATAAAAATGTAGGATGAATGAAGTTAAGATTTTATATGCGTTAATGATAACATCTATGAGTTATATTAATAAAGCTGAGGATATTTAATTGATATTTAGTGATACTTAAATTTAGTTTGCATGTCCTCCCAGTGTCTCTATTGTTTTCTTCTGGGTACTCTGGTTGCATGCCACATTCCAAAGTATTTCAATTATTGTCTTTAAAGCAGTGTGAGTAAGTGAGTGTCCAGAGGTGTTCTTGCTCGCAACCCTTTATTGGTTTAAACAGGTATAAAACTGAATGTATGAATAATCTATCGTAAATATGCTGTACTGTGCAAAAGTCTAAGGCCACCATTAGATTAAATATACCATTGTTTTAACAATAGCATAATGACCATATATAATTACTTTATTTGTAAAATTACAGGAAATGTGTATGTTGAACCTTCTACAGTACAAAGAAGCTCGATCAGGAATGGTGTTATGCAAGTTAAAGCATAAAGTTCAACTGCCTTGAATTTTGGGTTGGAAAAATATATAATTATATATCATGTCATTGCCAAATGATTTGATAAATATGAAAATTATATTATTTAAGGCTAGAGAGAATATGCATATCAGCTATTATAATGAATCAAACCTTTATTCTATGGCAAAGGGTTTTGTGCAACTGTAACCTACAGGCATTGCACAGCTTCCAGTTAATCTCAGCTGGCAAGCAAATTCACATAATCACCATTAAGCAATGGATACACTTGACATACACTTGGATGCAAATCCATTGCAACGTTCAGTAGACCAGCCTGGAAAGCATCATAACACTCTGTTATGTCAAGCAAAATGTATGTGATTTGCCTCAGGCATTATGTCTGTTTGGCATCATGATTATCATAAAAAAGTCTTTATGACAAATGACGTCAGTAAAAATAAGCTTTACCTTTCAAACTTACCCAAAAGCTATGAAGAACTCCTGAGTGCAGCAAAGAAGTTCAGTCAACAGAAATTATCACTGAAGAGCAACAAGGCATATGGGCTCCATCATACACCAGATCCCATAGTATTCACAGAGCAGATGTAACTTAGATATAAATAATGTCTCATGACCTATAAGATATGCAGTATATATATATATATGAGCGGAGGTTCAGCATTGGACCGAGTGACGCAATATGGTCATTTTGACAAATTGTCTGCCATCTAGACTTTCCCTACCTAGATGTTAGGAGATGGTGGGAGGCCACATAGACCAGCAGCAGAGAGGATTGTTTGATCTACTATCAAGTCCAAGCAGCTCCAACAGTTTTGCACAGACAAAGGCAGCATCTTCATTATATACCCATGTATCTGCCTTGTCCATTTGCACATGCTTAGCAGAAGGAAATTTGTTTTCACAGCAACCATTATGTGGCCTATCAATGATGTGGCCCACCAATACCTTTGTTTGTAATGGAGTTGTGAAAAAGAATCCTAGACTGCTAGTAACTAAAAAAGAAGCCAAGTTCTGTTTGGGATTAGACGATGGTCAGTTTTGGAGGCCTCGTGGTGGGAAGTTCAGTCCTGCTTTTTTGTTAAGTGACATAATGCCCCAACTGTTGGTGTGATGATCTGTGGAGCACTAGCATACAGCAGTTGGTCACTCCTAGTAGTGATAGGATAACTTCTTTCAGCCTTGTGTTGCCTCGCATTGCAGGGTTTCTAACTAGCATTTTTCTGCAGAATAATGCTTTCACACACTCAGCAAGTGTTGCCCAGGAATATATATATATGCCAGATTGTAATTATTATTTGGCTTGTCTGGTTGTCAGAGTTTTTGCCAATGAAGCAGTTATGAACCATCTGGAACAACAGCTTCAGCAACTTATTAATGTGTAGGAACTTCAGGTCCAACTGCAACATCTGTGTGCAAATGAATACCACACAAAACCTGTTTGCCTTCAATACCCAATTGTATCTCTTCCTGTATCCAGTTTAGAGTTGACCTAGCAGGATATGAGAACCTCCTTTCAAATGAACAGTTTTCCCCAATAAACCTACACTTAAATCTTACATATATCTGCAGTACATTCATATAAACTTTCATTCAACTCAATTGAATACGCATTGTCTGTTCTTTTTCAATGCTTAGCCAATTTCAGTGGGACGTTTTTGATTAATGGTCCATTTCATCAATCTCTCCTGTACCTGCCACAACCAAGAGTGGACAAAACGGAGGGTCGTAGCAGAACTAACTTAATTCTTGTCATCCGCCCCTTTGCAAGGTATGGGAAAAATAGCAAAGTCTGAAGTTCTGTGGATGAGAGAAGTGTCTTGAATGGTGAATTAAGAAAAAGGAGCTGAAAAGAAAAGGAACTTAGTCAATGAAAAGGGGTTGCAATGGATGAATAAACTGAGCCTCCCATCCACAGTGTTGATATTTCTCTCAATGGCTTTTTCTAAAGTGAGCATTTTAAGCCACCCCGACACACTAAATTTGCCCATTGTGCAGGAAGAGGCCCCTGGCTGTCGAGAGACTAGGTGAGGAGGCAATAGGGGCAGATGGAACCTGCCCGTCACCTCAATGGCCTCTTTCTACGCCAGAGCCTTCCCCTATGTCCCTTGCCGCCATTCACTGAGTCTAGTGGGAATGTCTCTGGACCTAGTGCTTTGGGAGCAATGCCATATAATAAGCCCCTCCGGTGAGATTGAATGTGTCCCCATTGTTGTGACCAGGGCCATTAAACCACCTCCTGGGCAAACAAGAGCGTCCCTTTTCCTTTATGGGGGCCAAGAAGGCAACAAAGAGAGGAGCCATTGAGACAGAGAGGGGTTGGCCTTTGTTGGGTGGCTTCAATGGCCAGCTTGGGAAGGGGAGGCTTCTGTTTGGTCTTTAGAGCACATATATTGCTGGACACTGTTGTTTGGCAAAACGAAGATGTGAACTTAATTGACTGAGTGGCCCCCAAACACTAAGCCACAAATAACCTGAGAAGAGACTGAAGTATTGTGTTCACGCAAGGTACCACTTAAACTCTGAACTTAAATATGGGGACATTCTATATGCTATGTATGATGCTGAGAAATGAAAATTATAGTCACATAAACTGTAAAAAAAAACATATATACTACCAAACAACAATATTATTTAAATGTCTTCAATTTAAATAACTCATGTTGATCTATTCAATTGTGTATTGTACTAAATACTTATAAAACATTAAATAAAAAAACAGTTTCCAGGTTTCCTATATTTGCTGAAGCCTGCGTGTCCTTTCATCCCGAGTACCGTACCTAGAGCTGTAGAAATTGAGTTAAGTTTTAGAAAAGACGTTACTCCCCAGAGAAGAAGTTAAGCAGCAGGAGTATGGCCTCTGTGGGCTCCACTTACACGTCCTGCCTTAGGCCTAATCAAGTTATCATATCAACAAATCTCTCATCAGGGGCCCGCGCTTGACACCATCAGAAAGAGAGGCCAGCCGCCGACTAATTTCCAGCAGCAGGATGCTGGAGCTCGCCTGCTAGGCAGCATGAAAGGTACCTGCAGTCTCTGGTTGAGACGCCCTTTCGGCCCCTGTAAGGCTGCCATCACGCTGGGCATCATGCTGGGGCGGTTATTTGATTAGCTGCTGCACTAAGTAGAGAATTCCATTCTGTGGTTAGCCAGTCTCCCACAGGGCTGTCGCTATTGCTAACTGCAAGAGTAAGACAAGGACGAATCAAAGGGAATAGGGCACAACAATATAAATAATGCATCTGTGCATAAAATTCAAATTTGCATAGTCAAGTCACCACAAGCAGCAGTGATACAGCTGTTATCATTGACAGTAACATCATGCCATGCTGCCAAGATCAAGCGTGTCAGTGCCAAAGCACAATTGTTTTCCATGGTGTGACTTATTGTAAAATAATCTAATTAAAAACCAAATAGAACACCTGATGTGTGCACTATATGTGCTTGACATGGATGTAACCACAAATATAGTAAACAGTGAACAGTGAGCTGAGAGAGTTAAAAGTAACTTTTCTTATTCAATCTGACAGCAGATAACTTCCATGAAGCTCAGCATCACTCAGCTTATTCCTCGGTCCCTCCAGTAACCCCAAGCAGGTGGGATGAGGAGAGGAGGACTAAGGGGGACCCTCAAGTTGACCTGACACTCCTTTGCTACCTGCTGTGACACACAAAAGGAGCCAATCCCGGAGTCCCTCAAAGAAAGCCATGTGGATAATGTGAAGGCTAAATCTCCAGAAGGAGCTCACTCTCTTGCCTCTAATCACCAACTCAGCACTTTGTGTGGCGAGAATAAGATTTATGCCCTTTATTTCAGCTATTATTTGACAGACTTTTTCTTCCCTGAATCATCCTCTCTGTGAAATTAATTCTTTCTTTATTTGTTCGCTCTTTTAATGAACAGAATTAGAGAAATGCCCCTTAAGCATTGCAAATTGATTTAGTCCTCAAACATTTATTAGATTGCCAAGCCAGGCTAAAGCATAAGAGGGTAAGAGCTGTCAAGTGGACTACTACTGTGCCATTTGCCAGTGGTATATGCAGGTGTCCAGCAACATGCTATTTTCAAACACCCTATATATGTATTCCCATTTCATTTGTGGTAAACTCAATTTGAACAAGCCAACATACAATCTGTGGTGGACTCAGTCATCATCATTCCCCAACATAGTTATGATGATAAAAAGTTATTTCTAAACCATCTAAAAGTGTGATATAGCAATGGATATTCAAGAAGAAAACAATTTAAAGAGACAAATTACCAAATGCTATTTTTTCCCAAGCTTTACCATCTACTTTGGGTCAAAAGATGCAGAGCTCTGCAGTTCTGTCTCCATGAAAAGCTTTGTCTAAATGGATTGGCATGTTCATGTAAGAAAGAACTGAACCCAAAAGTCCTTCGTCAAAAGGTGGAACAGCCCAGACAAGTGACAAAATACTTTAAGCTAACCACTAATGAGCTGAATCAGCAGAAAATACAATCAGGGCAACAACTGTTCACAAAGTGCACAAAGTTAGCAGGATTGAAAAGGAAAGTCCCAACAGAGTCATTACACATTGACGCAGAGCCAGAAGGCAAATGTGCTTTAGAAAGTGCTAAAATAAGTAACCAAAACAAACTATTAATCTAATGAAAAGACAAATAGAGCAAAGAAAGGCCCATGGAATTAGAAATGATCCATCACAATTAGTTTAACAATGTTTACATACATCCTTATTTCCATTCATAGCTTGGGATGTTTACTACTACAATACGAAATACTAAGGGAAGCTATTTTGTAAAGTCTAGTAAAGCTAATATTAAACCCTTCTTGCAAGTTCTGCTTGTTCTTGCAATGTTTTTTTTCCCCATACACTGGCAATATTGCCAAGATATAACTTTTTAGTTTAGCACCTACCAAATTTCATCATCACTGTTGCAAACAGTACATTACTGTAATCTAAAACATCCATGTATCTATAAAAACTGAGCAAAATATTCTTGAACTAATGATCAATCTAAGAACAAAATTAGTTACTTAGTTACTGCGTGTAGTAAGTGTTATACTGCCATGTGGCTGTATATCAGAAAAGAACATAGGAGGAAGTGTGCATACTGAATTACTATTTTTTTGCATTTTGTGATGTCAGTGTATTATTTTATTTCACATTATTGTGTTACACATATAAGTAATTACTTTTTAAATATATAAACCTCCCTTAAAATGATTTAATTACTAAATCTCATGCTGTATTATATTTACATTTAGTTTATTTAGCAGATACCCTTGCCCAAAGCAACTCACAATAACTACAATCTTATAATCCAAGAAATTACGGCTATGACTAAATAAGGGCTTTGCTCAAGGACCCTACAGTGGCAGCTTGACTGAGGTGGGATTTAAATTCTGGACCTTTTGGTTTATTGTCCAGTACTTTAACTGCTCCTTAAAAGAGTCATATGATGTTTTTAAATGTCAAATAAAGACATGCATTGTCATTTAGGACTTTTAGGACATTTAGGCTCAACTGTTCCAGGGACACTGTGCCATATTTAGGAATATACCAACTTCTAAAGTAGGCCAAGGAAATCAAATAAATGTTTATGTATAATGGCAATAAAGTCATTTGTAAAATGTGTATTAATGTTATATTATGTCAAATAATTAGAAGAAATGTTGTTTCCATTGTAATCTAAAACTGTTACGGGCAAACTGCCTATGAGTGAATAAACTTGTTAGTCACTGGTTCATAAAATTGGTTCATAAAAGTAATGGTTCAAACTCTGTTCAGTGCTACTGGTGTGAATAGATTAACAACTTTTCACTACATTCAATGAATGTTTGTGTCAGCATATTGAGAAAGGAATGTGATACCTCCACCAGAGGAACGTTTAATATACAGTCTTTAAGTCGTGGTGATATCTTGACACAAAGAAGATGACCTGAACATATATACATTATGAATTTAAAAATCTGGGAGCATTAGTGAAAATGCATTTATTTTCCTTCAATGTAAGACAATCCTTTTCATTATAAACCACGATCAACATTACAAGTTAGGTGAAAAGTTTTAAAAATGCATATGTTTCAGATTATATTTATATTTGGTACTTTAACCTTTGGGCCCTTACAAAGCTATTAAAGCATTTTAGTAATGGATTTTGGCAATGTTTTATCAGAATTTTAATATTTGCAGTTAAAAAACAAACAAACCTAAAGCAAACTGATCTTCTCTGATTTTTATACATATTAATTGTATTGCTGGTGGGAGAATTACTGAGAATGTTGTAGCAGCAATAACTTACATAAGTGTATTATTTTAACCTACATAAGCGTATTTTTTAAATATACAGTTAGTAAAAATGAATTCTCAGGAAAACTCTGTAATAGACAGTCCTTACAGTTATATTCTTTACAGTGTATGTAAAAAAACATAAACAGTATATAAGGATCGCCTATATAAAAAGAGGCTTTTTTCAAGCTTTTTGGAAGATCTGGTCAAAGCAGTAGATCATGTCAACCTTAGGAGAAGCTCAAGTGTTCTTAGCTCCGAAAGCTTAGATCACATACCCTTGGAATGCAGCCTGTCTGAACAAGAGGACATGGGGGGACATTAGCTAGCTAACCCACATAAAAATATAAGCATACATTCTTGACTACTGGTGGGAAAATGATGCCTAGCGTGGTGTGGGACAGGAGGGGGTGAGTGGAGGCTCTTTGAGGCTTTGTGCCAAATCTTTGTGCTCTTTCTAGAATGAGAAAGAGCACCCACTTCGACAAGACAGCCCAGGCAGTCGGCCCATGAAAGATGGGTTGGCAGCCACGCAGCATGGAACCAAAGTTGCTGTAAAAGGGGCAGTGTGGCGAGGATGCGATATGTGGCAGAGCCCCCCTGGCACCACACGCCAGCTCAGCTTTCCACGCCACTCACTCTTCTCCCCTGGGTCTGCCACCAGCAAGGCCTAACAAACCAACATACACCCGGGCTAATCCAGCAGGAAAATGGGGGCTATGCAGGTGGTCCACCCCAACAGTTTCAGCCGCGCTATGCATCTTAAGCCATCATCCTTCTTCAAGCTTTACAGTCACTGTGAAACAAAAGGGTGTTTAAATGACAGATAAATCTCTTTCTTAATGATACGGGAGAAACATAGCTCTGCTCTCTCTGGGCTTCTTTTTTTTCCTCAAGCTTTGTGTATAATCTGAGTATTGCATTCTTTTCTTGGTATGATGGTGATTCAGAGAGGTATTCAACTGTATGCTGTACACAAAGGGAAGATTCTGGTAGTTAACAGAGCTCATGGAGTCATAGGGTTAAGTATGCTTATTGTATTGTTGAATATTGTTGTGGATGCAGCATTAGTACAGTGAATACAAATGTCTAAATATAATTGTTATTGCCATTTTTGTAGAGTGTAATTTTAAATCCTGGTCATCTCAAAGCTTGTTATATCAAGAGGCATTTGCTCTATGTGGAAACTGCAAAATGTAGGTGAACAATGTGAATAAAAGCAAGCATAGCAACAAATAATAAAAATAAATATCACAAAAATGTGGGGATTGTGGTGGCCTAGTGGTTATGGCACTGGACCTCTGCCAAGCTACCACAGTTGAGTCCCTGAGCAAGGCCTTTAACCCACAATTGCAAGAGTGTATGAATTGTAAGTCACTCTGGATAAGGGCATCTGCTAAATGACATGAATATAAAAAAAAATAATGAATTGTGAATTAGTTTGTTGGACAGCAAGAGAAAGCCGCTTTCTCAAATGCATAGTGTTAACTGTATACCATATACTATAGACCTGTAGGTTCAGGGTTCAAATCTCACCTCGACTGGAACTCTAATGAGTCCTTAGCGGTTAAGGTACTGGACTCAAATCTCACCTCTGACAAGCTGCCACAGTTGGGTCCTTGAGCAAGACCCTTAACCCACAATTGCTTAAAATGTAAGACTGTATTAACTGTAAGTCACTCTTGGTAAGGGCGTCTGCTAAATGCTGGAAATGTAAATGTAAATGCAGGTTTGGTGGAGTAGCAAAAAAGTATGAGGCTCTTTTGACTTGTTTGTTTAATTCTAATGGATGTAAATCCAATATACATTGATGTTCAAGAACATTTTGTTAGTGTGTCAAGTTCCTGTTCCAGAAAGACAACGGCCATTTGAAAAAGGCATTTGCCTTGTTGCATGTGGTCAAGCTGATCTCAAACCATAAAATAACTTTGGAAAAAATGGTATGAAACGAATAATGAATGAAACTCAAATTTTCTCAGAAAAGTGGAGGCTATTATAGAAACAAATTGAAAAACTCCATATCAATATACAAGAGTTTGGAATCAACTAGGATATTCAGGTGTCCAAATACTATTGTCCACGCAGTGTACTTTATAGTGAACAAAATGAAATCATTTTCTGGTTGCTCAATCTGTATTTCAGTTAGGTAAAAATGCAAGAGGAGGTGTGGGAGGGAGAATGAAAATGATCATTATTGTTGTTATGCACACGGCACTGATAACTTTTGGAACTCAACCAATAAGAAAGTACATTCCATCCTTTCAGAACATGAGATTTAATGGTGTACATGCCCAGATGCAGAGAAAATCCCAAGCTCCCCTAGGAGCACACGACTCAATCAGAACTTCAAAGTCACGCTGGAAAGTTGGCCAAAATGGAAACCATTAGCAGTAATTACCCAGGTCCTATGCAGAGAACCTGTGGCATGAGCAAGCATGTGTGTACATGTGCGTGTTCGCTAATTACAGAGGTATGTCTGTAGGGATAGTGGGAGAGACAGTAGACCTGCTTCTTTTTTATAACTTCCCATATGAGAGACAGACTGCATGCTATAAGTGATGAAAGGGGTTCATTCTCCCAGCTCATGGTCCACAGGCATTCTTCAGGGTCACTTGAGCAGAACCACACACACAACCACCCTCAGTCTTGTCTCTTACATCTAACCCAAACTTAATAAACCCTTTCTCAGAATTATTAAAAAAAACTCTTTATCTTGCATCTGAAGTAAATTCTCCAACCACCATCATATTTTTTGACAGCTTAACTTCATGATTGTGAGATTGCACATCTTGCAGACATGCATACGTAGTCTTACACACAGTCTCTTCTCAAGTGTCCCCACACTTCGTTCTCACTTTTGTCTTATTTGAGCCATTGTGATTGTTATCTTGATGGCAAGCGAGAGTCTGGACTGCAGATCTGTCCTCACCTCAAGCACATTACATCTGCTGCTTTTGTGTGTCTGCTGCCTTCCATTGTATAAGTCTAAATGGAAAGCTTATTTGAGAAACAGTGAGCGGATCTCAAAGGTCATACTTTGAGGAGAAATGATTATAAGTAGAAAATTGCAGCATATTATTTAGTATTCAATATAGTTTTGGGTTTCCAAAATACCTGACAATGGGGGTCTTGAACAGACAGTTTCTACATTACTAGGTGCTAGACTATAGCCTTGAATGTGCTGTATAGTGTATGATTATATTATCATATTATATTACATATAATATATTATTATATATCATAATTTCTCAGCAGTACCCTACCCCACCTATCAATAGACAGGGAATACAACTAATCACATATTATTATTATTATTATTATTATTATTATTATTATTATTATTATTATTATTATTATTAAAATGATGGATCATTTTCAGCACAACAAGGCTAAGAACAGTCTATGAAGTGTGAGACCTGAAGTGAAAATGCAATGTTTTAATTACAAATCATATTATCATCATATTAGTCTGAGACATGAAAATTAAAATAAATATAAAAATACAAATTTACTCAAATTGTTATACTGATTATATGATCGGTAAAAAATGCTAAAGGAAAATGCTAAATACAAACAAAAAGTGAAATACAACAGTCTGCTTTGCAATTGTGCATAATGTAGGGCCATTTACGTGTGATGTACTTTGTTACTGTTTGTCTGATGTGTGACAAAAAATGCCCTGTAAGTGTTTGTTGTTTAATTCAATTTGGTATGGCTATAAATATATAAATATATAAATATAGCGCTTGATTACAGCAAGTACTACAGCTAAGTCTACAGCATAAATGAACAAGCCAAGCGTGACAACAAAAACCTCTGTGAGACCAATAGCATAGAGATCTTAAAATGAATGTGGCGGAACTCATAATCTTCTGGGCGAAACTGAACAACAAGTAGTAAGTACTAAACAGTCGTGAAGATTCATCTCTTTTATCTCCAATTTGATCTACTGATACTTGACATCTGAAATTAGACAGATGGCCAGACTAGCACAAGGTAAGGATGACACCTTTATATATGAATTATTCACACAGGCATCTGCCATTGAATTCTTTTAGTACTGCAATATTAACTTCATATTATCCAGAATGCACTACTACATACAAGCTATTCACAATTGTTTAAATGCCTCCCCAGGAACAAAACAGGAAGCAATCTCTAGGGTCCTAACAGTGAAATCTACACCAATGTATGACTTAAACTGTCTGAGCATTTATGATGACCACCTGTTCAAAGAATTTCCAGGCAATTCTTTTGTGACACATTTCTCCACATGCTTTCATATCCCATGCAAGCTAGGAAACTTCAGCTTTTCCTATTTCTCCCTTGCTCCTCTCTCTGTGTTTTCCTAAATTATCTTGTATCTCACCATGGTTACATGATGTCTTCATGAGTCTACTGAACAAATGCTTCAAAGGCTTGGAGTCTTGGGAGAATTCTATATGTCTGGCCAGATCTCATATAGTACAGACACTTACAGGAACTACTTAGAGAGTTTGTCTCCAGTCTAACAAAAGAGCTGAATTTACAGGACACTCTTTTTTTAAACTGCAAAATAAACTGTAGCATTGAAACATTTATGGAAAGGGACTTCAGTTTAACAAGGTAATGTAAAAGGACGCTCTTTTAGAATGGCGATAACCATGAACATCTATAAATTTAAGAATGTTTTACAGTGGGGTTTTAACTGAATGGAATATCTACTTTATACAGCAAACATGAAAAGTGTAGACATTATTTTAAAAATAACAAAGAACCTGTGTTTATCTACTCATAAGAGAGTAATCTGTTTTGTTTTGGTTTTATTGTTTTTGTGTTTTTTTATGTGCAATGTAGAGTTATCCATTCAAAATATTATCATCACAAGAATCCAGCCTGAAAGTCAGGCTACAGGTCTGTTTAATAGACCTGTTTAATGTATAAAGTAAGTTGTTTTTAATAGTTGGGTGAGACATATATGTGAGACAAATAGATATAGATAGGTAATAAATTGTATGTAATAGAAAAGAAAGTCTGTAAAGCTCTTGAAACATTATTTTGCAACACACAATACATATATCTAGTTAAATAAGTTCAAGTCAAGAAACTTGAACAAAAATAATAACAAAATGACTCAGGTTTTCATAAGGTTTTTGCATTGAGGTGTCAGGCGTTAATCTAATTTACACAGGAGTGGTGATAGAATTTGACAGTTATCAGTATTCTAGCAGGTCTAATACACAGAAGCAACTGGAATTTGTTAATGAAAACAGACTTTGACCTCAGAAGGTTAAAACACAAACTGAATAGGTCCGATGATGCTTTGAGACCAGGAGCATCTCAAAGGCAGTTTATAAAGCCATTAGTCACAGGGTCCAAACCTCAATGAAGCTGCATACTTCCAGTCAGTGTAGATTATTGTGAGACCATTTGTGGAAGTCTACCACTTTCAAAGGCACATAAGAACAGAATGGTTCCACCGTTCCTACTTTGAAATAATTTCAGGTGAAACTTAAGCAACAGTTTATATAAAAGGAACTTGTGTGCATAAACAGTATAAACCATGCTAGTAAATTTATGAATTATACATCAAACTTGACATTGGAGGTTTTATTCAACTTGGATGATACACTGTTCATGATTATATACATGGTTTAAGAATTCGGATGCATTCGCACATTACAAGTCTCTTAAAGTATTTAGAAATAATGGGATAATAAAGGTGTCCCATTATTTCTAAATACTTTAAGAGACTTGTAATATGCGAATGCATCTGAATCATTTATTTATTCTATGTTACGTTGAAGTTGAATAATAAGGACTTAAATGATTTATTCAGCTGGCATGTGATCTTCTTAAATAAATAGAACTGAAAATGCTGCAAATTGCATTGGAATTGTATTTAGTAACATACCATTCTACATATAATATATCTATATATAATAATATAATATAATAATATTACTATGCATGTTAGATTGAATGTTCCCTTTCATTGCTTTTGTGCTTCATCACCTCACAAATGTACACAGGTCTTAAAATACTTATATAAGTGCTTTATTAATAGATTAATGTGACTATAATAATTTGACATTTGAGGTGCAAACATGTTATACATCGATGGCCTCTGCATACTTGATAAAATGTGTATGTCAGTTTGTGCACTATAGCTCTGAAAATCTGTAAAAATGTTAACACAACTTTGATAGAGCAGTAAAAACAAAATCTGAAAAGTGGAAAATGTAATGCACACAGCAGAACAACAGGTTTAATTTTGTTACAATATTAAAAAAAAACATTATGACTAAAGTATAATAGTAAGTGTTATTAGGATTGGTTGCATGGTGGCAGAAGCTGTTAGCATGGTCACATGACCAGCTCCAGAGATCCCTGGTTTGATCCCAATCAAGGAATATGCATTTCTTCCCCATGTTTGCATGGGTTGGCACAGGGTACTCTGGTTTCCTCCAATATTCTAAAATGTTAGGTTAATTTGTTGCTCTAAATAGGTATGGTATGGATGTGTTTTACTAGTTTCAATGTTGTTTGAATAATTTTATGTGATTGAAGAGATCACAATTTATGAATTGTTAATGCCAAATTCCAAGGGTTTCACTTAATGCATATTGTGCTGTCTAGAGTTTTCGGGTTTGTATATTTTGTATCTGTTAACTATACAAGTAAATTAAATTAAACCATAAATAATATAAGAATAATTAGAAAAAAAATATTGAATCTAATATTAATTAAAGCTTAATACTGTAAGTATCAGTTAGAATACATTTGGTCATTTTCATCAGAAGTGGTAAAGATTATATTATCTAAGATAAGGACAGTGAAATGCCATGCGACTGTTAACCTGCAGGGTACTGCAGAGAGCGATTTGGGTTATCACAGCTGTGATGTGAGTCATTATGGCTTCTTGTCTCTGTGTTTAGAAATGATCTGACAGGAAGTCACTTGTTACAGCACAAGTGTTTCTCTGTGTCAGCCTTTAAAGTCACAATAGCATCCAGAAGGTGACCAACACTTTCTGCTATATTTAAAATGTCGCACTGTTTGTAAGCAATATCATAGGAAATCAGGGACTATTTTCAGTACTGTACTTGCAGTGACTTCAGATGACATTTTGTCCCATTTCAAGGACAGAGGATTATCTGGCTGCAACCAAAGAGTGTGGTGCTTCTTTACTGCACTTAACATTTAGCAAGTAATAAATATCTAAACTGGAGGCTAGAATAGCTTAAACCATATGAATGGGAAATTAATGAGTGTTTTTTACCCACTTAATCTTTACGTATATTTTTAATCGCTTTGGTCACTTTACTTTAGGTTCACCGAGTACACCGATTGCACAGAATATGTGTTTTTAAACAAAGTTGGCACACCACCACCAGAGGGCAATAGACAAGCGTGACAATGGTTAAGACTTTAATGGTCAAGTAAGAACCTGCTACAATATATGCAATAATAATAATAATAATAATAATAATAATAATAATAATAATAATAATAATAATAATAATA
>JAUZST010000314.1:0-14180 GCA_034779995.1 Parotocinclus haroldoi | reverse complement strand
GTGTGTGTGTGTGTGTGTG
Source organism: Parotocinclus haroldoi (assembly GCA_034779995.1). Taxonomy (NCBI): domain Eukaryota; kingdom Metazoa; phylum Chordata; class Actinopteri; order Siluriformes; family Loricariidae; genus Parotocinclus; species Parotocinclus haroldoi. The sequence goes on along the minus strand of JAUZST010000314.1, from coordinate 14,161 downwards.
TGTGTGTGTGTGTGTGTGTGTGTGTGTGTGTGTGTGTGTGTGTGTGTGTGCATGCGTGGGTTCACTCCAGGTGCTCTGGTTTCCTCCCACAATCAAAAGACATGCTGTAGGTTAAGCTGTTTCTACCTTGTACCCTGTGCCACCATCTGGGTACCAACCTTCTCATGACTCTGTCCAGAATTAAGTTGTGAAGTGAATGAATTGCATAAACCTCAAAAATGCACACTACTTTACTTTACTCAGACTTTATTTTATACACTACAAAAATGTATTTTTTGCCTTTATTACCTTTTTATGTATTTCATTGAATGTCAAGGTTTAATTAAATATTAAATATAAAATTAGTAAATGGTGATCCCATAGCCTTTGGGCTTGAACGTTGAGCACAGGGTGAAAGAATATAAAAAAGTAATTGAAAGCAATTTCCATAATGCAATTTTCATATTCTATCTCTTGGATGGTGACATCATGGCAAGAAGTATTTAAAAGTGCACCAAGTTAAGTGTTATATTTAATGTTTTATAGTTATTATAAAGCAAGCCAGTGTATGTAAAGATCTGGTCAAACCATATGTATATAGGTTAAACAACATTTAAGTAGAGATTTCCAATTGAATAACCTGAAATGGAACAAAGGTCAAAAGTAAACTGAAAGAGCTTTGACCAAAAAATAGGATACCAAAACCTGAAGAATAATGTAAAGTTAAACTAAAAAATGAAGTGGACAGAAATATAAAAGCACAACACGAACTTAACAAAATTGGGAAGATCTTAAAAACAATATTTGATTCCCTAAATGACTCATGCATGCTCTGCCAAGGAGGCTACTTTAATGCGTTGTTTTGTTTACCATAAATATTCTATGATTTCTTCATTGGCAAATGTTGAACTGTTCTGTATTTTTCAGGGTACATGTATAATGAGACATTATACTGCATAAATATCAGTGGAAATTGGAAAATATGGGTGTAAAACGTATAGTGTATATTGCCAGGTGTCTTCAACATGTATTCCATATAATAATGAGTTGTTGTGCAGTATAAATACAATGCAGTACAATATATGTGTGACTACACTGCTCACAAATAATTGATATTTTTTGTATATTGTATATATGCGAAGAGGATCCCACAAGAACTGCTGGACAATCTGATCCTGTTCGTGCCTCATCATTGTCAGTGTGTTTTGGCAGTCTTGGGTGACCATACACCCTACTTAACAGTCAATGTGTGGTTCTCTCGTACAGTTTGACATACTTCTGTTCACCCCTATGAATATGTCACTTGCTTCTCGATCATAATAGTTGGATTTGCATCTCATTTGTGTAATCCAACAACTTTCTTTGACTTTTCATTTGCTTTTTGTTTATCTTGTTTAAAGAAATAAAATCAAATGATTTTAAATTGTTGCAAATAATTTTTGAGAGCTGTGTATTTCAACACTTGTCTGATTCAAGCACACACAATTTTAGAATTTACGTATGTATAATACTTTGTCTGTATTATCATGGTAATAACTGAGTGTGCTATGGTATCTGAGAAACAGGCATTTGTGTATAGGAAATTACTGGACAATGTTAGGGGTTGTGGTAAATTCTTCCCGTCTTAATGAGAGGTGTGGAACTTGAGAAGTGTGTATGTGCTAATAGCTATTGCAGGAACAAGAAGAATCCGGTATGATGGAAAGCACCTGTGCGGTCCAAGGCACGTATGTACATGTAAGTATACATGTATGGGATCATTTTTGTAGCCACCTCTGTGTATTCTGGTTATGTGCAAATGTGTACTCCTCCACAAACGCCCTGTCTGACCACACACATACACACACACACTCCAGTCGACCCTTTCCTGGCCTGGCCTGCCTGGCTCGAGTGTGTGTGGCGGCAGGCTGTTTGTCCAGGCAGCCAGAGAGTGGATGCGTGTGTCAGAGAGGCGCTCTCCCACATTCCCTTGGCGGCTGGCAACATGCCGGCTGCGGGAGGGGGGTTCGCCTCTTTCTCACGACCTCTCAGGTTCCTGTGCTCATCTGGGAGCTATTCATTTCCTGCCAGAAAACAGCCTTTCCCCTGCAACTGCAGGAGGGAGAGAAAGGCAGAGAGAGAGGTTTAGTAGAGAGGAAGGGAGGAAATGGAGGGGGCTTTGGCTGCAGAGCGAGTCCGGGCCTTGGTACAGCAAGCCCTGGGCTTAAATCATAAAGCCCCGGCTTGTCTGAGCTGCAATCAAAGACAGCGCAGTTGTGACTCTGAACTGGGGGAGAGTAAGAAAGGCAGAGAGAGAGAGAGAGAGATTACGCCATATGCAAGTACTTAAGTGCTGAGGAGGAAGCAAAGAGAGGTCTTTCTTTTTCCCCTTTCCTCTTCTGCTCTTTGCATGCGCGTGGAGTGTGGGAAAACTTAATTGACACACATGGCAACTCCACAGTTGAGTTTTGACATGTGCACGGGTGTCCCATTAGAGTGGATAGCATGCCCGTAACATGAGATGCTCATAAACAGCAAGAGATGTGTGGTATATGCCACTGTCCATGTACCCAGTGCATTGTGGGAGGTAGGCCTGGGCAGGCTGAACATGGTTCAGGTCAATCTGGGCCTCTGAAGCCAGCTGTGATGCTGGGATAAACAGGAAAAGGACGACTGGTCTGCAGAAACCTAGCTGTGGAAGTGCTGAGAGCATGACAAGCTTTTCACATAGGTTACGCAGGTTTGTCCAGGATCCTAGATGATCCTAGCTTCCTTCACGCATATGGTTTCAATCTTCCAGGTCTGGCACCATAAAAGGTGTGATGGAAATGTGAAATGAACACACTTAGCTGAACGCTGCGCCTTTTAGCAGATTGATAATTGCAAACAACTGCGAGCCCCTATTCCAAAGGATTGCCACACTGGAATGGCTGTAGGTGACATACACCTGGGATGCTCAACAATGCATAGCAAAGAGTTTTCCTCTTTCTGCCAATTCATGCATTAACTAACCAAAACAAAAATAATATGCTTATTCTGCTTGAAATACTTTATAAAACTATTTTAAGAAGTGATATTATGTGAATTGCTGGGCTGCTAAAATGCATTCATAAGAACAAAACCTCACAAAGGTTGATTTTTATGTGTTTTAATCTTGTTGTTTTATCATGATCAGGGATGCAGCTGTAATTCATTGGTCATAGATGAACGGAGTACCAGATCTTGTGCAGTCTGGGCAGTGACCGCTTTTGCAGTGCCAGGAGATGACCCCCTGACCCACTTTTTCATCAAAATCAACCAATTGTGACTGTGTGACACCCAAAATGGGCATAAAGCACCACCAGGACAAACCTGGGTCACCACCATGGTGTAGCATAATAGACCACTACACTATCCAAAGATTACCATTCACAATCTAACTTCAATTACTTCATTATCATATAATGCATATGATATACCTTACATTAAACATGGACATACATACAAATACATGATATATAAGAAGTATTCATTGAAACCCAGTCTACAAATGGGCTTTAACGACAGTAATGGCTACACTGACAGGACATGCTGGTTAATCATGATCATTTTTTATCTACTGCGCACTTCACTAATTGGTAACTAGATGGCGCTGTGTGGTCGTGCAAAACTTCTGACGAGCAAACTGGCGCATTAAATAGTATGGCAGAATAGTGTGGGGTTTCTTTTTGGACGTGGCCATAGAATCGTTTCCGATGGTAGTCCAGTCAGATTGACTTATTTGAGACTTGGCAACAGTTATCCAGTAATGAGGGTTGATACTGCCAAGGTCCTACTTTTTACCACAGTCCAATTTTTTGTTAATAGACCGTGCCGTGTGAATTTTAGAAGTGCTGGCATGTTTGTTTGTTTTTTTTCTTGGGTTTGCTCTACATTAACTTCGACAAAATGTAATTAACACCGTGTGTTATACGAGCTAAATACAATTTGATAGTCAGCTTAGGCAAAAGCAGGTATGGTGGGTGTATACATCTAATAGACAATTTGCACCAAACACCATGTTTGCAAAAGTAAGAGAATATGGCTCCAGACTACTAAAACTAAACTGAAGATTTGATCCTAAACTGAAAGCTGTGGGCTCAGATCCCAGCTTCAACCAGCATCTCTCTGGAAAAGAGCAGCTGATAAATGCCACTCATTTAAAGAAACATCTTATACTGAAAGAGCAACAGATGATATTAAAGAGATTGTAGTTACTCAACCAACGATGAATGAATAAGTCTTGCCCTGCAGACAAACTGTTTCAGAATTTGTTACACGTTTGTTTTTCAGTATTTTAGGTCTGGCTTGTATGATCCACTTCCAATCAACCATCAAGCCTTTAATAAACTGTAGCCCATTGCTAGTTTGTTTTATCCCCCGTGATTTAAAGGCAGACTTTTTTCAAAAACAAATTTATTAGTCTTCCAAAAAGAAGAATTTCTTAAAAGCATTCCACATATCTTTGGCATCAAAGTTAGAAAAGATACCGCAAATATAAACAAAATGCAAAGAACGTTCAGCTATAAGTACAAATCTCGGTTCAGTATTAACGTCTCTCTTTTCAGCTGTACAAATATAGTGCATAAAAATCTCTTCTTAAAACGCGTTTCCATAGAAAAGGGACAAAAATAAAGACGTATGCAACATAAACGGAACAAGTTGTGACACTGTGAAAGTCTTTTAGCAGTCTCTGTTTTGTGGGCTCTACCAGGGCCTCCAGACTGAGTCTGAAGTGAGCGACCCTTCACGAGGAGACGCGGCCGTGGCTGACAGAGGCGTCGCTGCTCCGCTTGCGTACACAGGAATGACAGGGCCGCCGGGAGTGAACGCGCCGCTAGGAATCAAGAAAGCAAACTGTCCGTCTGTGGCAGGAACAAGCTGGAAGCCGCCGTATACCTTAGCAGCGTCGGCTGGTGAAGCACTGGACGGAGGCGCGCTTTTACACCCTGCTCCACCCGGTACGGGGACAGAAACGGGTACGGGAACGTGTGTGGCCCCGGGGATCTGAACCACGGGCTGGCCGAAATTCTGAGGAGCGGGTCCGGCAGCCACGTGCGCCTGGGCTGGGTAGTTCATGGCGTTTAGCTGTGTCATGCAGTTTGCCAAGTGACCGAGCAGTCGCGTCCGAACCTCTGCGTTTACGCCCTCGCATGTGGACAGGAAGCGGGTCACCTCGTTCATGCACTCGCTGAAACCAGCGCGGTACTTCCCGAGCACGGAGGGATCTGCGTTCAGAGCAGCTACACAGAAACAGAGAATACGACTGATTTAATATCAATGACCACTATAAATAAATATACCATACTTAAGACTAAACATTACTGATGTGAGTGTTTTCCAAACGTTGGAACGTTGTATTTTTTGTGGGAAACTGAACGCATGCTTAGCTAACTTTAACAACTTTAAGACAGTAGGGCAAGCGAGGCATAAACTTACCGGTCATCTGTGCGCGCTGCATGTTCCTGAGGTGTTTGACGGTCATCTCCAGGATATCCGCCTTCTCAAGCTTTGAGTGTCTGGAGCTCTGTGGGTGAAAACAGAGCTGCAATGATCAGTACAAACCTTAAACTGTGATTTCGGAAATGTTTCCACCTATATGTTATAACAATAAAACTCGGCGTAATACTTACATCTTTCTTCAGCGCATCCAGAATGAGGGTTTTGAGCTGACCCAAGCTTTCATTGATTCTGGCTCGTCTTCTTTTCTCCATAATGGGTTTTGAAGACTAAAATAAGACAAGCGTGTAAAACATCAAATAGGGTAAGGCGAATGGATTTGAATTGTGTACATCTATATGTATTTCCTCGCAGCAGTTCTTAGATGATACCTACCTTTCTGTGTTCGGAGGCTGTTTTTGGTTTGTCCGGCGCTGTGTTCATGCTCGCCGGGGTTGCAGCCACCGGGGACGACGAGTTCTTTTCCATCATGTCAGCAGGCATTGTTTTGTTCAAATTATCCACGAAAAAGTGTTTTAAAAAATGCAATGTAGAGGAAAAAGTGCCCGTCTTCTATGCTGCTCACGGTCCAAACGTGCTGCGTTACAAGTCCAACAGCGTCAAGAAGCTGCGCGTTTTACTCAGTTCACTGTTGTATGCTCTGATGTTACCGCCTGCCAACGGTCGTGGCGATTGACTGGCTGCCGGCGCGCCACCTCACTCTTATTTATATCCCAGGCCGCACGCGAACGGCTCGTGTGAAACTTCCCAAACTTTCTTTCCCACACTAACTTTCTACCAATCAGAGCAAGGCACACGCGGCCCGCACGGAGGCCGGCTCGTGCTCGGCGCTGCGCCATTGGTTGTTTGGCTCTTGAGCGGGTGGCCAATGACGCGCGGCCGGCCAGGTTTAGGAGCACGAACCGGGACGGCCTTCCTTCACTGGAGTTTACATATTAACACTTAAGATCCAAGCGGCAAGCAAAGGAATCACTAAACTCTGCAATTACAGCGCAATAAACATCACAAACAATCGAAACTACACCAGGAAACGTGCGAGAAATGCTTTATGCTTTGGATCCAAGGACTCAAAGTCAACTATGAGCTGCTCGTGCCACTATAAGCTAAATAATAATTAACCACCAAAAGCACGTAATACATACTTATGGTAGAAATGATCCAAGTACTATCCTTAAGTTCTTTTGAAAGTCCTGGGAAAATGTTGATGGACATATTGATGACTGTAACAACGTGTTAAAATCAGTATAAAAGGGTCTGTACAAAACGTACCTCAGCTTTCATAGGAGGATGTATCTGTCTGATATTGTGGGCTCTAATAAACACCTCTATATAGAAGGCCCGTTTGGGACACTTTCTGCTGTAGTGGTCCACAATCCCTTTGAACATTATGAGCCTCTCTAAAGAGATCTTACTTTTGTTTCTGTTGTAGGGTGCTAAAAACATTAAATACGACAATGAACTTCTTATGATGGTTAAAGCTCTAAGTAAAATCATATACGTAGTTTGAACACTTTGAAAGTTCAAGTTTGATCTTTTTTAGTTGTGGGGTTTCAAAGAAAAATAGTAAAGAGTACTTTGTAAGTTGAACAGACTTGCTAAATTGTACTTTTTAAGGGGAAACATTTTGCTTACACATTTGAACAGATATACATGTTTATAATGATACTTCATGCTAAAATGTTTTTTTTTTCTAGGAGTTACTGGACTGTTGACCAGAAGGTCCAGAGTTCAAGCATTATGCCACAACTACAGAGCTCTTGAACAAAACAGCTAGTATACAATTGCTTGGATTGTGTGTTGTAAAATAGTATCAGCTACAAGTCGCTTTGAGTAAGGGTTAAATGCTGTAAATATAAATGTTTATCTAAATGATATTGTCTGCTTTGTGAAAATAAACATTGCTTTTAGATAGTTCTGATATTCTTCTTCAGTATGGTTCTACTAAAACATGCTTGTGATGTCTTATCGGATAAAGAATTGGATTCTGGGCCAGAATTTCTAGGGTTCAAACCCCACATGTGACAAGCCACTGTTAGGACCTTGAACAAGGTCATTACTATTTATACACTCTTACTATCCAAGCAATTGGGGTAATTGCTAAGATTGTATCAAGTCGCGAAATGATTATATGTAAACGTAATATCTTTCTTTGTTCTCATTCAAAGTCACGAACAAAATGTAACTAAGATAGAAGTGAGTACTTGGAATTTGATTTCTGAACATTTATCAGAGCTGATAAAGTTAAATTACGAGGAAAAAGGAAAGACTGGAGCTACTGGGAATATATATTTCCGGAAAATTTTAAAAACAGTCCCTAACAGAGATCATTTTAAACGTCATTAACAACTTAAACCCGACATCTGGAGCGAGGATCTCCGATCAGGCAGGCGCGTTTTTAAATTGCCCTGAAGCCTTAAGCGATTTCGCAGGGCAGCAGCGCGACTCTTGCTTGAGCTTGGCACTCTGACATGGGTCGGCGTGCGAGCGCCGCCGTGAATGTGGAGCACGTGCCAGGATGTTTTATGAGCCGCAGTGGTTGAGGTTTGGCTGCTGGCGGGCTGGGGGTGGCGGGGCTGGTTTACATTAGAGGGAAGGTAAATAGCAGCTGCTGTTCTGAGAGCCTGGGAAAACCACGCCCACTGAGCAACTAGTGCGCCCTTACCGGAACGCGAGCCAGCGCGGGGAGAGTTCAGCGGGAGAGCGCGCGCGACCTGAGCGCAACGTCCTTCACTGCGCACGCCTGACGCACACGGTCAGAAATGTGGTTTATCGAGGGATTTGCTGATGAAGACAACATGGTCGTCCAATCACAAAGAACACTCCTACTTTTAACTCATTCGCTGCTCTGTTTAGCCTATCTGATTCTAGGCACGAATACATAATTATGATAGCTATAGTTATATCGCCTGCACAGTGCAGACGGTCTTGTCCAATGTTACATGCGTTTACAATAACGATCAAGTTGTTGTTGTTTTTTAAAACTTGGCCAGAGATTTTGCTCAACGTTAGATAATAAAGTGGAACATTTTTAAACGAAAATAGTCATAATTGTTAATAATGGTCCGTTAAAATGGACGGGCCAACTTAGTTATCATTGATGCAGCGTGAGCAAGACTGTAGAAATGTTTCGTTCAAATTACATTTACTATGGTTAGTGATATAAAAAAACTGACTAGTTGATAGAACATGCTTTGTAACAACCCATCATCGTTGCAACGTCCATTACGTATTAAAATCAATTCCATAGGCACGTTAAGAGCTTAAAATCATAATGTCACAAATCGTAAATCTGCATAAACAGTGCTGTGTGAGCAGACGTCAGAAGGTGTTCATTTTGCTAGAGCAGTGAGAGCCGAGTGATGGCCCACAGCAGCGGTCAGTCAGCCAGTTGCTGATCCCCTGTGATCTCCAGCCGCTACTGAACAGTGAGACACGTGGCGCCGCTCGCGCGCTGCTGCTGCTGCTGCTGCACGGAGACATCCATAGATGATCCATATAGCAAATAAAAAACCGAAGCCAGATTAACATTTTGTAAAATAACGTTTTTTTTGTAGATTGTTCTGATTTTGTGTTCTGGTCTGAGTTTTGTGTTTGTGTACCATTTTAAAACAGAAAGAAGTATAATAAGTTATACACTCACTGTACATTCTAATAATTCTACTTACCAAACAGATGGACAGCCCATGGTACAGGGCGGAAGGCAGGAACAACCCTAGACAGCGCAAACATTTATAAATTCATACACACACTTACACACTAAGAGGCACTTTGGAAACAGCAGTTATCCTAAAATGCATGTCTTTGTGTGAGGAAACCAGAGTAAAAACCCAGAGAAAACCCACACAAGCACTGGGAGTACATGCAGACTACACAGACAAAGCCCAGTATCTGGCTCGACCCAGGGATCTTGGAGCTATGAGGTGGCAGCGCTAAACACTGCACCAACGTGCTGCCACCTGAGAATGATCCAAATCCACCAAATAGTACCTGATCTGTGGGGGTCCTGGTCATTAAAGAGTAGAGTAAAGGGGAATAATAAAGCACGTGGAGAAAGAGATTAAAGTCAGTAGTTGTAGAACTACAAAGTGCAACTATATGTTAATGAACGTATGAACAAAGAGGTGTATTTAAGTGATTAGGGCATGTATGCATAGATGAAGATCAGACATTGGAGCATTCTGCTTGTTTTTACGCAAAACACACAATTCACCTAGTTTTCTAATGCGTCAGACAGCCTCGCATCAGAGAAAATGAATTTCTAGCAAAGACAGAAGGGCAGAAGATTTAGAAACCTCTTTTCTTTGCCTGAGAGACTTTCCCATACTCAGGTTGCAGCAGGTATGTAGAAGGCGCTTCAGTGTGGCCAAGCTCTTCCTACCTTCATCTCTACACCTGGTTATTAATCAGAGTCTCTCATATCATGGTTAACCTGTGTTCATCCCAAAAAACTGAGTGATAGGCAAAATAAGCAAAAAAGCAATACAGTAGGCATTAGGCCTCAGTGATTAGGCTTATTAGTTATATTCTTTTCAGAATACTTCTTTGTAGGAGCTCTGTCATGTAATGCGATTTTTTAAATGGTATCCCTGTCACATACCCATTCACATATACACCGGTCTTATCAGACTCTGCACACTCTCCACCCCACACCACCTCAGTCTCTCTGAGTCATATCTTTATAGAGGCTTCACGGACCTCCAAACAGCAATAATGCAATCACAGCTCCTGATTGCAAGACTAAAGTACGTGAGAAAGTTGGAGATAGTAAGCTCCCAAACAAATAAGACCACAATCATATAGATGGCGTAAACTTAATATGTAAGCTATTAGCAGACACTTTGCTCAGAGACAGCTCCTGTTCACTGCTCAGATATGTATCTTCGGGAAGGGTTGAACCTGGAACTAAGCATTCACCATGTCATGTGAATGCAAAGGGCTGTGAATGCATCTAATACATTAGAAGACAACTATTGCATATTATATAAATATAATAATGTAAGAGTGAAAAACATAAGGATAGACAATTAAATATAATCCCCTCTTATTAGATAAATGGACAGTTTAATGGTCCATTAAATGTATATCTTTTTTTTTTTTGAAAACTAAAAGTATACCGTTGTCTGTATATGCCTTTGTTTAGATGGACAATATTTTTCTTTGGACTATTTTCAATATATGCACCAGATCTCATGGGCCAGAGAAATAGTGAGCAGCAAACAGAAAATCAAAAGTGCAGAAGAGAGCAAATCATAGCTGGAACTCTTACAACCAACTGATTCCTCAAGAAATAGGAGAGAAAGAGGAAAGAGTGGCTTTGGAGGCCCTCCAGGAGTCTTCCCACGGAGCAGACGCTGTGCCGCCTCCCCATGCTGGAGCGAGCGGTGGAACACAACTAGCATGCTCACACAAAGCAGTGCTGCATAGTCCAACTCATCAAGGGCCTGCGGGGATCAGAGGCATGGGAGTGCTAAAGCATTGATTCATAGTCTACTTCACACACATATGCGCACACACACGCGAATCACACAAACACTGATCACTCAAGGTCACCACCAGCCTCGCAGACATTATGGCTCGGTGTATGTTCAGCTCAATAGAGGCTTGGGAGCTTTTCAAAACATGCGCCTACCACGCTGGTGATTCAGGCCTTTTCTAGTTCTAGCTGCTCAGGAGGCTGGGGAAAAGTGTGTGCCCTGGAGGGCAAACTCTATTGAAGTACAGCTACACTTTTTTCTCGCTGTTTTTCTCTTGTGGCTTGTTGTGAAGCTAGGCCTACCAGGGCTGTGTGCTTCTGTGGAGGAGGCTGTGGAGACTGGGTCACAGGTCACCCAGGATGTGCATCCAACTGCCAGACTCAGCTGGCTTGGATGGATTGTAAGTTAACAAGCCTGGGGCTTTAAATATCTGAGTAGCTAAATGCTAACAGGATATCATGTTCTTTTCAGATAACATAAAAATAGTTATTTTTAAAGCAACAAGTTTCATATTATCTAAGCGTGTTGTGTCTAAAAGCACGGTTACACAGCAAAATCCCACAGGCATAAGTGTTGATATGACACCTACAATATATGCATGTATAACTGATATTATATAGCTTATTTTTATATTACTGTGGGACTGTGGTGGCCTAGTGGTGAAGGTACTGGACTATGGACCAGAAGGTCCAAGGTTCAAATCCCAACTCTGCCACAGTTGGGTCCCTGAGCAAGGCCCTTAACCCACAATTGCTTGGATTGTAAAACTGTATTAATTGCAAGTCGCTCTGGATAAGGGCGTCTGCTATATAATGTAAATGTAAATATTATTTGAAAATGATATTGTGTTGTGTAACAATGTTATGTGTTGTGTTCTGAAAACTGACATCTTTGTATTTTAATGTAACCCCAGAAATAAGGAAGGGTACACTGTAGGATAATGGTTCCTGTCTACCATAATACCATTGAATTACAGGTAACTAAACATTGGGTGGAGGGGTACTAGTTTATGGACAGTTTAGGTCCACAGTTCAAGACCCAGCATTATAGAGTCCGGCAACTGCCTGAATTGAACCTTATAAGGTTGTATCTGTTATAAGTCTGCTGAATGACAACATTTAAAAATGTGTACATGTAACCAAATTTTATTTATGGAGGATAAAGGCAGTTCTTTGAAGATGTGTATCTGCTATTGTTATACACAATGTCAGGAGTAATTACCTCTAATAGGGCGTAAACAAACCAAGAACCTTAATGAATGCCACAGATGCCTTTCGTAGCTGAGATCTAATGGACATCTATGGCCATCATTATCATACAGCTCTTGTGATTTTTTTTAACAAAATATGGATAGAAGTACAACATTTTTAAATATATTACTTAACTAGTTTGCACCTACCTAATAGAAAGCTCACAAGTAGCATAAGAACATTTAGTAAACCAACTTCATTTTACAAGGTCTGACTTTTAGGCTTCCACTGCTTATGACATGCTCAGATTCATTGTACTAAAGCTGGTATTCATTCAAAGAATTAGTGAGATGTTTTTTAAGAGCTGGACCATGTTTTTAGTGGGGTATGAACATAGCCAGAATATTATATACAGAAGCATGTTAAAGCATAGTGCACACATAATAACAACTGTAGAACTGTAGTTTTAACCATAGTGTCAAGGTACACTGCCTGTGTTGGGCCTTTGAGTAGTGCCCTTAACTTACAATTGCTTGGATTGGAAAACTGTATCTGTTGTAATTGTAAAGCTTTGAATAAAGTCATTTTGCTACAAATGTAACTGTCTGTAGACAGCACAGGGAGCTCATTTTATACAACATGTAATATGCATGACAGATGGGAGATATACAACACGTTAATAACTACTACGTATATAAGTATGTTAAAACTGTATAGACACACAAATGATTTATGGTGTAGTAAATTACTATTATATTTAATTGCAACTGTCAGTGAAATACCTATTTCTTTCTTTCATTGATTTAGATTTGCAATAATATATATATTTTCTCAAGTTTTACTAGCACAAAAAATAAACTTATATGTACAGCATGTTCTCCTAGTCTCACATTCAATGAAGTTGAAATGTAAGGGTTTTGCTCAACAATTTACCAGAGACAGCATTGCAGAGATAGAAACTGAACTGACAACCTACTTAGTAGTCCAGCAGCTGTACTACTATGCCACTGCTGTCCAATAGTATGATAGCGCCTGTTTAGTTTGTTGCATATTAATGTAGTTGTTTAGTTATTAGACTAGCTATCAGAGTAATACAATAATAATGATTATGCTAGCCAACAACAGGTACAACAGGTTCCAGTCATATTACTTTTATAAGCACTTTACTGTTTTGTGTTTCATTTCTAAATAATTTATTTATTTAATCCAAAAAATGTTCCTAGCTGGGAAAGATTGAAAACCAGTGAAATACTTTAAAAATGTCATATACTTATACTCTCTATATATACAGTCATGGTCGAAATTGTTGGCACCCCTGAAATTTTTCCAGAAAATTATTATCTATTTATTTATCCCAGAAATGCATTGCAATTACACATGCTTTGTTAAAAGCACATGTTTATTTCCCATGTGTGTGTGTGTGTGTGTGTGTGTGTGTTGGAACAATTAAGAAATCCAAACATTATATAATTTCATGCAAAACTTCAAAAACAGGATGGACAAAATTGTTGTCACCTTTTCAAAATTGTGGGTAAATACCTTTCAAATATGGTGGAGGTTTAAAGATGTTTTGTGGCTGTTTTGCTGCCTCTGGCACTGAGTGCCTTGACTGTGTGCAGCCAGTGACAGAAGGCTGGGTTTGCGTTCTTGGTCATGGGTCTTCCAACAGGGCAATGACCCCAAACATACTTCAAAAATGGATGGAAACAAAGCACTGGAGAGTTCTGAAGTGTCCAGCAATGACTCCAGCTCTAAATCCCATTGAACACCTGTGGAGAGATCTTAAAATTGCTGTTGTTGGGAGAAGGCACCCTTTAAAGATGAAACCTGGAGTTTCCAATATTCCAGTTCAGAGGTGCAAGGTGATGGTTATAGGAAGCAATTGATTTTAGTTATTGTATCAAAAGGCAGTGCAATTAAATATTAAGTTGAGGATGCCAACAATTTTAGAGGTTTGTATGAAATCATGAAATCAATCTTTTTTACTGTTTCTTATGTGTTGTTCCAATACACACAAAGGAAATGGAAATGTGTATAACAATCCCCCCCCCCCCCTCTCTC
>JAUZST010000313.1:54101-90255 GCA_034779995.1 Parotocinclus haroldoi | reverse complement strand
AGTGGTGGGCGTGGTCACCTCCCGCTGGTTTTGCTCTTGTCAACACAACTTTACGGATTTCCTGACCTTTGATAAAAGCATAAATTCTCCCGGGATCCCAAAAATCCTCCCATATCTCGCTGATCCGCTTGTCAACTTGTGGCTTCTTTTTCTTATTCGCTGTCAGGTTCTTTGGTCCGATTAAGCGGAATTTTGGTACAAATAAGCGAATAAAATGACACCTATATAATAGGATTTGTTTCGGTCCTTTAGGATTCGGTCTGAATAAGCAGCTGGTCCCATTAACCGGATTTGACTGTGTATATATAGAAATTACTTAATTTAATTTTACTTATCTTAAAATGCAAAACTATAACCAGGTCTTTTGCATATTGTTCTAGTCCTAAAAAAAGTCCTTAAAACCTATTTCGTGTATTTTAAAATATGTTCAGTATAGTTTAAGATCTAATTTGATCGACTTTAAACGGTTCTTTGTTAAATTAAATATCACACTTAAAGACTATCAATAATATAATTAGAATATTATTTTAGTGAGAAAGGCAGGGCCAGTCAGCATCGTTGCTTATTCAACACTAGATGGCAGTCAAGCACAAAACAAAAAATCATTTGCTTCGCTATGCACTTTTTCTAATTTAACCAATTCATCTTATTAAGATCTGTTCTTTGAGTATAGGGCTATTGTGCTGTCTTTTAGGACATTTTGTAAACTTTCAAAAACTTCTAAAACATATATAAAGTGTTATTCACTGGATTCTTTCTGAATCTAAACTCGCTGTCCTGTTTGCACACGTTTGCTTTTTTTCTCGCCACAGTTTTTTTCTCTCTCCACTAATTCTTTATAAGACATGGTGGTTCAGTGACTATGCTGTTACCTCACAGCTGGTTGCCTGCTGCTGCCTGTTTGAAACCAGAGTCTGTACTCCGGTATCCTCCAGCTGGTGTCTCTAGTGTACGATTGTGTGTGTGTGTGTGTGTGTGTGTGTGTGTGTGTGTGTGTGTATGCATGAGCCCTGTAATAGACTGGCACCCTGTCCAGTGATGTCTCACACTCTGTGCCCTGCTCTATATGTGAGACTCTGCCCGGCCACCACACAATGGTCAGTTATATCACATGGGTTTGGACAGTGACTGAGTAATCCATTATATTAATTCAATTAGTAGAGCCCTTTTTACTTTTTGTGTCTGTTTTTAGTACGAAAAAACTTTTGGACTTATATTAGTGGAGAAATATGTAAGAATCATTTTTATTTGGTTTATATAACATACAATAGTGCTTTTAAAATGTTACTCAACTTCACATAAAAATAGTATGAAATTACACAGAAGTCCTGGATTAGTTTAGTAGAATTCCTGTCCCTAAGTTGTACTAGTGGCAGTGAATGTTTTGTGATTTATGTAGTCCTGTGAATTTTGGTATGCTATTTTCTCCCTTACAGCTTTCTTCTTTGCATTCTTTACATTGAGAAGTGCTATTAACTGACTGAATACATTCATTCATCTATGTATTGCCTTATCTGCTTATTGTAGTCAGGGTTGCAGGAGCCTGCAACACGAGATGGGAACAAACCTAGACAGGGTGCCAGTACATTGTAGGGCTCACACACTCACACACTCGTACTCACAGTCATGCACTAAAGGCACTGTGAAAACACAAATTAACCTACACACGTCCTTGAAATGTGGAAGAAAACCGGATTACGTGGAGAAAACGCATGCAGATACAGGGAACATGTGAACTACACAGGCGGATCCCAGAGTTGGGATCTCCAAGATGTGAGGTGGCAGTGCTGACCACTGTACCACTGTACCACTGTACCACTGTACCACTGTGCAACTATTCCATGTTTGTTTGTATGTTTGATTGCAAACGTCTCTTTTGGCATATGTGGCCATCTCAGCAACACACAATGTTATATCCATACACAAGTTTATATATATATATATATATATATATATATATATATATATACACACACACACACACACACAATGGAAATTTAGAGTAGTCAATTAACCTAACATGCATGTGACTGTGGGAGGAAACCGGAGTACACGGAGTAAACCCACGTAGACACGAGGAGGACATGCAGACTCCACACAGAAAGGACCCAGGCCGCTCCACTCTGGGACTGAACCCAGGACCTTTTTGGCTGTGAGGTGCTGTGTAGCCACCGAGCCACCGTACTGCCCCAATTATTGCATGAATAGTACTTTTCTCTAAACTCTCTACTTCTACCCATAATCCATATCAGAACAACCTATTGACCTACTACTAGTGATAGGAAAGGCATGACTTTTGCAGTCCCCATGGCTTAAACTCCATTTGCAATATGAATGGTTACGTCGCATGAAACCAGCCTATATATAAAAAGCAAAACAAAAAGGATATCTGCTTAATACTTTTGTAGTTTCTCCTGCATAACAGTTAGAAAAACAATGTTCTTATGTAGGTCTCACCACCATAGGGATTCAGGTTTAGGTCTCAGTGGTGACAATGACAATGGCCAGGAAAGACCAATGCTAAAACATGAAAAAAAATGCAATTTTGATGCTAGTGTATTTTATGGCTCCGAAATCCAACAATGAAATCAGAAATTTGCCTGTAAGATGATACTTGCAGAATATAGTGCAGTCATGAATATAACAACTTTCTGTATGATCATTTTACTACATAGCCATTAGTAATCGCCATAGCCATATAGCCTCTTTTGCTATTTACTGAAAATGTCATTACAGTTGGTACTGAATGCAAATGCAGGCTATGACTTACAGACATGATCCTATAGTTTGTTACCTTTTGACGTTTGGAGAAGTGCAGACGAATAACATGCAAAACAACAGCTCAAACTTTAACAAGCAAGTTCAGTCTACAAAATGGATATTTTATGAACGTCTACTCTTCCCTTTAGTTCTTTCACAGTTTTGTTTGTTGCAATCTTGTGCTTTTCAGCTTGTGACTATCATTACATGGTTTGGCTTGAATGGAAATTGTAGTTTTTTTTTTAGCAAACGTTGGCTGTATCATCCCAGTTGTAATCCATTGCAAACCTTTATTCACTTTAACAAAAACTGAACAAATTTAGTACTATATTAATGAATGTATATATAACACAACCTCATTACAAACATAAAAACAATACGATTATTTGCAAATCCTTTTTAACCTATATTCAGTTGAATACAATATAAAGACAAGAATTTAATATTCAAATAGATAAACTTTATTTATTTGTGCAAATATTCACTCATTTTGAACCCAATAAGCATTTGGGGACTGAGGACACTAACTGTTGTAGGTAGAATTCTGTCTGTGGGAGTCCTGATCATTAGAGAATAAAGTAAATTGGACCAACAATGTATGTAGAGAAAAAAATGGACTACAATTTGTGACTGTAGAACTACAAAATGCAGTCACCACTAAAATACTTACATTTAATAAGATAATATAGAATGTACTTTTTATGGCTCTGCACTAAATCGTTTTTTTCTATTCCACTGGCACTGCAACAGTGACCCCTACTGAGCTCTACGATGGTTTGGCAAGCCAGCCAGACCATGCCTACTCCTGCTCTCTGTTGGACTTAAATGTGAAAAAATCTTTATTGTTTTATGTCATAAATCATCAGTCAAAACATTTTTAAGCTTAGAGTTTGAGTTGAGTTAGAGTTAGGAACATTCATACCTTAGCAATAAAGGGCCAATTGATGTAAACCTTCTTGAGTCCTGGGTTCAGACTTCAAGTTGGGCTCGTAACCAATTAACTTAGGTGAACTCAGGTTTGTCTCCTTTAATCTCAAATGTATATTTAACTCCTTTTTGCCACATTCTATTTTCTGTTGAGTAAATAAAACATAAATGATAATCACAATCAAATCTCTGAGGTTTGAAAGAGTAACCATTGTGCATTGAAATTTCCAATGGCGCCACTTTCACAGGGCATTAGGTTGACTTATATAGTTTAAATTACGTTTCATCCCAATGGAATTATTTTAAGTTAACTCCAAATACCCTCAATTCTCCTGGCATTTCCATTATAAAACTACATCTGGTTCTGTAAATCTATTATTATTCACTTCAGATGCTACCATTACAAATTGGCTGCCAAGGCTTCTAAACTACCAGCCCATGTACAGCTTCAAAATAGGTTTATAAGTTTGCACAAACAAGTTCTAATACAGGGGAAAAGATTATTCAAATGGGCTTAAGATAAACACAAACAATAAGCTTTACTGTATAAATAAAGATGTATGGACCATATCAAACGTATTTATTTGTATACTGCAATGCTGATGCATTAGTAAGTTAAATTACAAGTTTTTAATTAGCTTTCAATAATGTGTAGTTAAGCAATTGCATAATTGTTTTAAACTGTATTATTTCAAATTTCCTACAGTATAGATATCGGTTCGATCAAATACCCCCTACCACATACACAACCACATGCCGGAGGCTTTGTATAGGTTTTATTTGTGTTATGTATAGCGGACTATACAGATGTATATTTAATTTACAATAATATGCATCATATTGGTATCAGTAGAAAATGAACATTACTATAGACAGATATCTACGACAAAAAGCCTACTGTCCCAATCTGAAATACCTTCTAATAGCAGCTCAGATATGTTTAGCCCACTGTAAGTAGAATTTTTCTGAAATTATGGCTGAGACTGTGAGACATCAGATATGAAGCTGTAGTTTCCAAAATCATTTGCCTGGCAGATCTACTGCATAATCATTTTCATGCCTTTAATAGGCAAAATTATACCCTGAGAAACAATAATAATTTCTTGACTGTAACCAGTGCAGATCAAACTAGATAGCACTCAGGCTGCTGTACTTGCAAACTAGAGATTTACTAGAGCATCATATCAGTCGAGCGAGTAATTCAAAGTCCAGGTTTCAGTGTCAATATCAGCATTTCAGGATTGCAGTACATTCCAAAAAACTGTTGGTACAGGGCAATCTGGGACAAATAAAGAAGTACAAAACGTAATGTTGTAAAATATGGGACTGTGTGAGTACTAGCCTATGGATCAGCAGATCTATGGTTCAAATCCAACACCTTCCAAGCTACCACAAATACCCTATGCTGCGGACCAGAGACGAGAAGGTCTACGTATTTTTCAACAAGACAATGCAAAACCACATGCTGCACACATTAGAAAGCCATGACTGTGGAAGAAGAGAATATGGATACTGGCCTGTGTTGCAGGTCTGAAATGCAGGATTGGATGTTTATTAACATATTAAATGAAGCTGACCCGACAAAACATGAAATATCTTGAAATACATATAGTTCAGTTACGTTAAAGTCAATGTTAGAAGCATTGTTTGTTGTTTTTTATTTGCAATTTCCATATTGTCTCAACTGGTTTGGAGTTGAAAATTGAAAGTGGACCACACTTTTCTTTAAAGTTGCCAGTTCTTTTAGATATAGCATGATATGTATGTATGAGAGGTAACTACTCTTTAGCTTTTCCAAACAAATGAGATCAGAAACGAACATATCTGTTCAAAGTATCTGTTCATTCACTAATGCAAAGGCAAAAAAATAAACCAGCAATAATCGAGTTTGAAAGCATAATATCCAACAAGATTTGGTCAGTGAGTAACTAATTTCAGTTTATGTTTGTGTCTAGGTGGACCAGTTTGGGTCTGAACATGCATATAATCATATCCATTTGGTAGCTGCTATAATAAGCAGCTGTTGTTTATTAAAGAAACATTTGTGTATTTGTGGTCTTTACCAGTGTTGAAATTGAAACTACATCCCTTCTGAATGAAACTTTCCTACTCTATTGCTACGGTCCAATGATTTTCCAGCCACTATCACAGCACTAGTTGTATTCAGTGGGCCCTATTGACAGCACGCACTCCAAAATGTGATCTTGCTAATATGTGCAGGGTTCTTGTTATATCAGACATGATATCTAGACTGAAACGGCTGAGTAACGTGAAAAAAAGAGAGCATGTTTTGTTGCGGTATTGATGTTGGCAACCATAGGCATGCAGCTCAACATCAGTCTACAAAGAGTACTAGAGTCTAATTCTATTGTGCAGCTTCCCCTAAATAACTTATCATTTCCATCGATTACTGTAATCACTTTTATATATTATCATCACATTAGTATTCGGAAAGTCTTCAGACCCTTTCTATTTTTCACATTTTATGTTGAGACCTTGTGCTAAAATGAAAAAGATCTGTGCCTCCACACAATCCTGTTTCTGAGCTGTACAAGAAGTTCTTTCCTCCTCATGGCTTGGCTTTTGCCCCGATATACATTGTTAGCTGTGAGACGTTATATAGACAGGTGGTTTTGCAAATCATGTCCAATGAGTTGAATTAATCAAGGAGTAGAAACATCAGAAATGATCAAGAGACAAAACGAAGACCCACAGAGCTAAATTTCAAATGTCACAGTAAATGCTTATGCTTAGGTCTGAATGCTCATCTCCATACAAGATTTCAGTGTGTGTGTTATTTTCTGTCAATGAGTATATATCTTTGGAATCTGGGATAAAACCAGAATACATGTGAAAACCCACTCAAACCTGGAAGAACATGCAAACTCCACACACTTAATTTAACCACTAACCAACATATTTTTGCTTATCTACATCATCAATTGCTGCTTCTAGATGGTTGACAGATAAAGTTATGATATGCTGTTCAATATATTACCAAAATGTATTTGTGCCTATTGGAAAATATTGTCACGTATGTCATCAGTGCTCTGTTACACTGATATTGACCTACTCCTAATTTATGAGCTACTGACAATATGATCGTCACTTTAAGAAACATTTATTTTTAGTTTGTAGAACATACTGATCCCATCTACATAATAACAATACACACGTATTTTTTGTAACACTTTCATTGTATTTCTCATATGAAATATGGTTGTTAAAGACACTGGGTTCTGCTCATGTGTTGGTCTTTCATGATTAAAAGTGCCTGATATCTGAGTTATTTCACATGGCACAGGATGTATTGAGTAGACATGACACTTGTTTTTCCGAAACAAGGGGAAATCCAGAGTGTCTGGTATGTTCCCTGTTCATGTGGTGATAAAAAGAAGAAATATCAGGGTGTAGCTAGAATATAGGGCTGTAAAACCCTTTTAGGCTACCGTAGTCTACTGTGAACACATTGTTCTAAAGCCATTGAATCCAATTCCTTCACACAAGCTTGATTTTATGCTTTTAACAAAGACTTGTTTTGATCCCCCTACTTACTGAAGAAATATCAGAGTGTGGCTAGTAATTCAGCAACTCCAAATAAGCTCAAACGAATCTAAAAAGACACTGTTGTTTTATTTAATAATCTGTTCTAATGCAATGGGTTTACACAGAATTATAAGGCTTCTTCGGAATAAAGTCTTATGTGAAAGTTTGAATGCCCCTGATAAAATTACATCTTTGTGGATTTCATAATGAAAGGTGGTTAATGAATGTCCTATAAAAGCAACCTTGGATTGCTTGTGCTACCACAAACCCATCTTGTTGACTCAAAGTGAATTATGGAACTCGAAGATGGAAAATCCTGGAGAGACAGAAAAGTAAATACAGACGATACTGAAACCTAGCCCTAAACCAGGATGCTGATCTGGTCAAATGCTGAGCCTATTGGCATTTGGATTGCATTGTTGGTTCCTCTCACAGGAGTGTCTGTCCCTGGATTCATTTGACAGGTTTCATCTGTCGTAGTGCGAGCAGACCGGGAGTGCCTTAGCATGACAATGCAGAGCAAGAAATTGATATTTCTACATGCTTTCAAACATAAGTTTGAAAACACATTAGATCCACTACTGCTTTTTAAGTGTCAGCACTCAATAGGTGTCATTCATTCCTTTTCATCCCTGAAAAACAAGTACTTTGACAAGGGGGTCATCAAACGTTTGCATTAAATTGTGTATTATAATTTTTCAGTACTGTAGTGACACATCACTACACAAATTAACGTTCCTTGATTCAGTTGATTATCAAATGAAATCAGTTGTGCTGGAACAGGATAGAAACTGGGGTCTCCAGGAATGGAACATCTGTAATCCATCTTCTAAAACCAAGAACATGGGTCATATTCTGTAAGAACAGCCAACAAGCATTACATCATCCCCACATGTGTGTGAGTCATGGTAAAAATTAAATGCACAGCCACTTTCTATGTGTACAAGTTAGATTAAATATGTTTGGAGGATTGTTTGAACCAAAAGTGGATGCGCTTTATCGTAATCTAGGGCTGTTAGACTGAACTTTCTTTACACAGTTTCACACGGTTGTAGCAATGACTTCCCAGCAGTATACGCTTTTGTATCGTTTTGTGTAGGGCAAGGTCCTGAGGTGATATAAACTATTTATTTTCACTTTAACCTCATTGCAGCTACCTCCTCCTACACCTCCTATCCACACTCCTTCATTTGCTACTGCTAATTAGAGAGAGGAATAGAGAAAGAGAGTGACACGCAGAGACAGAGACAAACAGGGTGGGGTTGGGGGGGGGTGTTGGCTAGTGAAAGTGTGCTTGTGTTACGTTTGCTTGGCTCTTGGATAAATTCATAAACATAAGGTTTGTGGGGATAAAGGCCAAACCCCATTCTGTATTCATTTGGGGTTTGACCTGATGACAGACAGAACACTTTAGTATTCCACCACTTAGGCAAATCACATTTAACATTTCACATTTATGTCAATTTTTATGTCATTCTGTCTCTAAATTACCAATGATATACATTTCACAAATCTAAACAGAAATGGTGACGCAAATGTTTAATACTTTAAATAAGGGAACGAATAAATGACATTTTGTAGGGTGTAGTGCGGGGGCACACCTGATCCACTTGCAGTACCACAGACCGAATCCACTGGACTCAATGATACTGCAACTAAAAAACAATTAAATCTTCTCAAGGTGAAACAACAAGAACAGAAAGCAAAGACCAGGGGAGTGATATAACCCAGCGAAAAAACTGAGAAAAAGGTAGGAACCAGGGAGGCTCAGCACTAGAATCCAGTGCTTGGTCAAAAGGGCCACTTTGGTTTAAATCAGTTATTTATTAGTATGTAGATGAATATGACATAATTTAGAAAATTTCTAACGAAAGACGCAGTTTATTCAACTGTTTAATTTAATTATAGGTGGATAATAATGCAAAGCAAGCACTCTGATTGGTTAGGACACGTCTAGGGTGTGATGTGAATAAAATCATGAATGCTGATGTTCTCAGCAAATTATCGAGTTTATTATTATTTTTGAGTCATGTACACTCTAATGAAGGTCTAGATTATAAGAGAACAATCATTACCTCATAATTCATTACTGAATAAATTAAAATGTAAGCTTCCTCACTGACAGGATGGAAGGGGACTATGAGAACTATTTTTTTACCATATTATTGGTAAAACAATATTTGTAGTATATTTTCCCATATATTTGTATATCTATTTTAATGATTCTACTTGACTTTATTTTAGATGTTTTATTTATATAATTTAGAGGTATGTTCCATTTAATGTCCATAACTTTTTGAAAAACATGACATTAAACAAAATGAATCCTTAGCAGTTATAACTATTGTCACATCACAGATTTTGTAGGCTACTATAATCTGAATATAAAGGGTAGATGAATCAGAAATTCAAAGAGTGAATGTGAACCAGCTGATTGATTTATATATATATATATATATATATATATATATATATAGAGAGAGAGAGAGAGAGAGACAGACAGGCAAACAGAGATGGATGGATGGATGGATGGATGGATAGATGGATACTGACTTAGAAGTCTCTAGTCCAAGCATAAGCAAGTGCCTTTTTGAGCCTTGGTCAGCACATTTAGGCAGATATTACTTTCCGTAGATGAAGGTATTTGTCAAGCTGCTTTGAGACACTGCCATCTTTTAAGAAGAGCTTTACTGTATTGTGATACTGTAATAATTTATATTCAAGTAAATCTGATAAATCTGACAAAACATAGGACAAGTTAAAGGCCATTAAGAGTGAAGCACACTAAATCCCACTTTTCCCTGTTATCCAGTTATCCTTCATTCATGCAGCCTTAACACTGTACTTTAAACTGCTGCACCCTTTCAACTCATTACACACATTGTGAGGACTAACAAATCTCACATATGATGAATTTGGTGAAATCTAAGTTTTTCAACCAGTGGGGTTTGATTTTCAGTCTCACATTCCACACTTCCGCACTTTGACCAACTCAGGTTATGGGACTAGTGAGTGAATGAATAAGACTGAATGGTTCTCATGCAGTGTTATGAGATATAAATATTAAAATACACTGTATACTTATATAGTTGATATTCCAACTAGGTGTGCCATTATGTCATGTCTAATAGTTCTAGCAGAAAGGAACATTAGATTTAGACATAAATAATTGTTAGGCTATGAAATCATATGCACTATAACAGCCAGTTCTAGGTTATGTGGGTTACTCAGCTACATATCCTAGAACACAATGTGTTCTTTGTACATTATACTGACTGTATATGGTGCTCAGACATTTTTTCATTTTCAGACATTATTTCCACTCATAAAAGGGGGGATAATTAAACTTTTTTTGCAGGGTTCCAGTTCCAGAAGTTCTTTTCACACTTTTCACGAGAACATTTACTTCAAACCTATATTTTTAATGCGTATATGTGTGTGAGTGTGCATGTGTGTCTGTACACTACCACAATAGCTGTCTCATCTTTTCATCTGGATACTGGAAAACCACCATACCAAAGAATCCAAACTCTTGACTGCATTCATGCCGTGAACTCTGACGAATAAGATATTGCCTGTAACTTGAGAATAATGAACATCCCATCACAGCAACCCCCACCAAGTATGTTTAAACATTAGGCTGAGGAATGTACTATTTCCCCTCAGACTCCTCCTTAATGTACATGTGGAGCTGATATCTTCACTCCATTTTGTCCCTCTCTTTCTTGCATTTCCTTCTTTAACTCTAATCTTTTCCCTGTCTCGCTTTGTTCTTAGTAGAAGCATTTATTGCAAAATAGAAACATTTTCTATCGTGGTCTCTATTGGAAGTGTACTCTTTTAAGTTTATTTTAGCATGATATTTCCCTCATCATTCTGTGCTTAATACCCCACCATGACATGCAAATATTTTACAAATCTGTGCACATTTAGTCAGGTTGGATGGGTACAGTTGATGACCAGCAATTTTCAGAGATGTTGGATTGGGTTCAAGACTCTGGCTAGACCACTCAAAGACTTTCACAGAGTTGTCCATAAGCCCCTCCTATGTTGTCTTGGTTGTTAGCTCAGGGTCATTATCTTGCCGAAAGGTGAACCTTCTGCCCTGTGTGAAAAAGGACGTTAAAGACATTTCTTTTTCTGATTGCGCATGTAATTAGATTTGTTTTGCGATCAAGACATAATTTTGTCAACAAGTCTAACCACACATACAGTACACGTACACTAACTTAAAAAGAAAAAGGGCTAACCATTTCATACGTTATGTAATTGGTGCCTACTTCAAAGGTTACCAGAGAAGTAAAAAAAAAACAAAAAAAACACCCACAACATAATAACGCCAAGGCTTAACGTACATAAACAAAGGCCTCGAAATGGGGAGATCGCTTGATGTTTATCAGGAAGTGTTGCCTGGCATCTCAACAGAAACCAGTCCCACCATACCCATGTCACACCAGATTGCAGTAATTCCCTCCATCAGTCAGTTATCAGGAGAAGATGTGCCTCCAAGGACTTACCACTGAGGACTCAATATATCAAATCTTTTACATTACTCAATTCAATTGTTCTTATCTGCTTAATTTGACTATTAATATAAACCTAACTGTTTCAGTTAACATCTAGGCCACCCAAGGAGGATGGGTCACTTCCTGAGTCTTGGTCATCCCAATGTTTCTTCCTTCAGGGAGTTTTTCCTTTTCACTGTCACCCTAGGCTTGTTCAATTTGGGATTGGCCTTTTAGGATACTATAATATTGTAAAGCTGCTTTGGGACAATGCACCATTGTAAAAAGTACTACACTTTAGTCTGACAATTAAGTTTTTTTTTTATCTTTACCTTATCTCATGGGCTTGTTTTTAAATATTTGATATACATTTTTAGCTGTGAGACGTCATATAGACGGCTGTGCATCTTTCCGAATCATGTCCAATCAATTAAATTAATGGCCTCCAGTAAAGGTGTATTATTAATACTAAATTTAGTAGGCAGCATTAAATAAGCATATTTATGTAGGTAATAATAAATATCAGCTCACTGCTAATAAACTAGCACAGGGACTTCATTATCCTATAATAATCTGCTTGTGTGTGGAACTTAAGCAGTTATATCACTAAAATCTTTTTCTTGTTCAGAAATCCACACAAAAGTTCTCTGTTTATGTGGAAGTGGATTTTGCAGTGCGATACAAAATTGCGCTCAAATACTAATGTATCATACAGGTAAGTGCTGCTTGCTTTAACAACATAGGTCTTATTAATTCAAACAATAATAGTGTTTTTGTGTGTGTGTGTGTGTGGGGGGGGGGTGATTAGTGTATAAACTGGTTCACATTGACTCGTTTCAATTTCATCTGGCTGATCTTCCATGTTGTTCATAATAGTGGCTATCACTGCATTTTTGTCTCCCATTAAAAAAAGTATCAACAATTTCAATCACTCACTTAATTGTCACTTACAATTACTTGTGTTTCAGTGTAATCTCTAATGCTTTTATACCTATTGTATGATTAGCTGGTGGTAATATTCTTTATATTTTCATTGCAGTAGTATTAAAAGACTATGGCACTGCCAGTTAATGACCTGTTTCACAGAACATTATTGCATATCTTTCTTTCTTTCTTGCAGTTTTGTCTAATTAGGACAAATAATTTGGATTGTCTTATTCACCCACTTCTGCACTTTTAGTTGATTTTAAATAAACTGAAAAGTAGCTACTACAATTACTAAAAGAGCTATAAAATTATAAACATAAATGTTCTTCTCATAATAAAATAAAAATGATCTCCAACATTTTCTGTCATAAAGACATGGCACAGAGTATGGTTCAATGGAGAAAGCAAAATATGTTTTAAACACAGAATTGGACAGACCTTCACACTTTATTGTTTTTGGCTGAAATAATGGTCACTCCCAGCAAAGGATTATTGTCCGCTTTTTTCTTTCAATGTTTTCCTTTCATTTACCTCTTCTAAAAATATAAAGTGACATCCCTGTCTGAGAATTGGCTGAATCAACATGAGAGAAAATATCAGAGCGTATGAGGAAGTGGCTTAAAGTTCAGAAGACAAAACATTCTGAAATTGTGTGTTAAATATTTGTTTTATATTTAGCTACTGCTGCAAGTTAGTGTGGAGCCTGACTGGACTGTGCTGCATGGAAAAGATGATCTCAGTAAAGTTCATGCAGCAATCCTACATATTTAAGAGTGAGAGCCCTTTTTAAAATCAAGACCTGAGACTACTCAGACTGGACCTTAGCAGAAATTATCTGCTTTATTAATGCAAATCCAAGGCATCGCTGAATAGCTGAACGACACTAAGCCAAACAGCAAAATTGCTCCCTGAGGGAGTGATAAAGGGAGAATGTAAGCTTTATATAGAATTGTGTGATGCAAGTTTAATTAGGATTGCATCATCAATGGTCATTCTGATATGACGCAATACTGATGATGCAATCTTTGATTAGAGTTGTATGAAAAGCTGTGAAATATTTTCGCACCCCAGTCTTCATACCATCACTACGTGGCTTGTCGTCCACAGTCCTGGTTTCTCTGAATTTGGCTATGAGGGATGTAACAGTGCTGTGTGAAACTGGTGGTCTTTCTGGGTGTCAGTTTTTGAAGTCATAAATCTGTGTTGATAACTTTTGAACCACAAGAGATATTGCAAATCTGATTGTGGCCGTCAATTTCTGAAACAATTCTGGTATCTTCTTTGATATGCTACATGTCCACCTTCCCACTGGAAAAACTTGCCCTTGATCCAGTATGGCGGCTTTCAAGATGGCAGCCATGTTCCAGACATAGGTTAAAAGATAGGCCCATATATTCAAATATGTCATCTTCCTCAAAGATGATGCTGACAGGCAGGTGCATCTACTGCACAAACCAGCCGCGCTGTTCAGGGGAGTTGACTTGATTGCTCTTCTTCTCTCCTGGGCGTTAATGCCTACCTCAATGACATGCTCATCTACTCCCCGTTCCTGGCACATCCAGGCTATCCTCCGAGGCCTAAGGTAACACCACCTTCAGTGGAACCTCATAAATGCGAGTTTCATGTCCAGTGTATCTCCTTCTTGAGCTATCTCACCATCAGGCATAGAAATGGATCCCATAAGATCATGGCGGTGGCCAAGTGGCCATGGCCCCAACGCACACAAGCTGAACTGGGGCCCAGAAGCCAAACAAGCTTCCACCACCTAAAGAAGACCTTCACCTATTCTCTGACCCAGAGCTCCCATTTGTGCTGGAGTTTGACGCAACACTGGTGTCCATGTCTTTATGGATCACAGAAATCTTGAGTATCTCAAGACTGCCAAGCAACTCAATGCCGTCAGGTCCACTGTTCCCTATTCTTCAGCGGCTTCGACCTCATGGGGATGAAACCAGGCCTAGTTCTTCAGAGGAACCCAACCTGTTACCCTCCTGCTTTCTCCGGTTCAATCCAGTGAGAGGTGGATTTGAGTGGGCAAATTCTCACATTTGGCATGTTGAGGAGGTGTTTTCTGCATGGATGAATCCTGGTTTTCACTGTACAGGGGAGATGATAGACTGCGTGTATGGCGTTGTGTGGGAGAGCGGTTTGCTAATGTCAGTGTTGTGAATCGAGTGGCTCATGATGGTGTTGTGGCTATGGTGTGGGCAGGCGTATGCTATAGACAAACAAAACAGGTGCTTTTTATCATTGGCATTTTGAATGCACAGACATACAGTGACGAGATCATGAGGCCCATTGTCGTGCCATTCATCCACGACCATCACCTCGTATTACAGAATGCTGATGTACAGTCCCATGATGCAATAATCTGTACTTAATTCCTGGAAGCAGAACCCATCCCAGTTCTTCCATTGCCAGCATTCTCACTGGACATGTCACCCATTGAGCATGTTTGGGATGCATGTTCCAGTTCCTGACAATATCCAGCAACTTCACCCAGCCACTGAAGTGGAGTGGACCAACATTCCACAGGCCACGATCAATAACCCAATCAACTCTATGTGAAGGAGATGTGCTGTACTGTGTGAGGTGAATGGTGGTTACACCAGATACTGACTGGTGAACAATATTTAAGAGAAAAAGGCCTTCTGTGTACATAGAATCTTTGAGTTCAGTTCATGAAAAATGGGAGCACAATCAAAAGTGCTGCCTTTATAGCTTTGTTCAGTATAGAATTGACAAGTTGAATTGTAAGATTGTCTTTGAATGTTCTGAGAAGAAATAATAAAGTTGAGCTAATAGATGTATTAATAGATGTATATATAAGTCTCCATTCTTATTTCTACATAAATGTAGGCAAACCCCAGAAACCTGATTCAACAAATTTGAGGAGCCTACTTGCATGCCTTGGGCCTTAAATCATTGGTCTACATTAGATTAGTGTTGTGCAAAAGTTTTAGGTCACCATTATATTTGTGGTTTTAGCAATAGTATAATGATCATATATAACATTGTTGCATAGCTTTAGCATATCTTAGACATTTCACCCTGTCTGCAACAGTCATTTATAAAAAGACCATTCCTGATCAAGCTTCTTTGGACTGTAGTAGGGTCACTTTGGCATCCTGATGAAGCTGCCAGATATTGCTACTGCTGAAGTTTAAGGGGAGGTCACACTAAATACTTGACTCTGTGGAATGTATAGGCTGTTTTTTTCTGACTGTTTTCTGATGTATAATACTGCATATAATTTGTAGTTAATGTTGTAGTATAATAAATAGACTGAGAAATAATTTTGTAATAATATATCACAATTATATCATTGGTAAAGCAATATTATATTTAATCTAATGGTGTCCTAAGACTTTTGCACAGTATTGTACATTATTACATTAAGTACACACTTATTAATCCATGGCCGTGGTGTGCGTGTCCTGATTTCTACGTCATCACAATTGATCGCAAGTCTTAACTCATCTTCCCCATTAGGAGGCGCTGTTGCTGCATGTAAGAAAACATTCACATCATCTTATTACACTGCTCACAAAACATAAGGGATATTTCAAAATGAATACGAAAAGGATCCCACATGAACTACTGGACAATCTGATCCTGTCCATGCCCCATCACTGTCAGTGTGTTTTGGCAGTGCTGGGTGACCATAAACCCAACTGAACAGTCAATGTGTGGCACTCTCATCCTGTTTAACATGATTTTGTTCACCCCTATAAATATGCCACTTGCTACTCAATGATGATAATTCAGTATGCATCTTTTTTGGTGTCCAAAAAGTGTCAAAATTAGAACAACTGGACTGTTGAACAACTGAATTCCACCTACAAAGCTTCAACAATTAACGTTTACTGAGTGTTGTTAAAAGGAAAGGTGATGTAACACAGTGGTAAACGTCCCAACTCTTTTGGAATGTGTTGTAGGCAACAAATTCAAAATGAGTGAATATTTGCAAAAAAAACCCCCAAAACAATAAAGTTTATCCATTTGAATAGTGAATATCTTGTCTTTGTTGTATATTTAATTTAATATGGGTTGAAAAACATTCACAAATCATCATATTCTGTTTTGCACAATATCCAAACTTTATTGGCATCAGGGTTGTAGTTGGGATGGTACGGAAAATGCAAATAAGGCTTCATTTTGTTTTACTTTCAGTTTGTTGCAAGATATTTCTTTTTTTTCTGTCTACTTTATTAATTATTTAATAAACATCCATTCCTGCATTTCAGACTGAAAACACATTTAAAAAAATTGTAAACGTAGTATTTTAGGACTAGTAAAGAGGTAATATAATGAAGTGATTTCAAATACTTGGCATCAACAAGTGATTTTAATCATCCTCTACAGAACACAACATCATTAAACGACGACAGCATTATTACAAAAAAGTACATTTAGATTTTACAGAAACATATGCTGCTTTCAAGATGACATATTTCCTGGAGATGCATTCCTGGAGAATCATGCATTTTTCAGTGAGACAATGCTAAACCCCATGCTGCACCAATTAATAAAGCAAGGCTACAGAAAAGGTCTGTCCCCTATATACAGAATATGTGGAGAATTCTGAAATGAAGAAACAAATGTGACAACGCTGACCCCGTCTTAAAACTTGTTAACAGGATGAATGAAACAAAATAACACTTTAAACACTAAATCACATTCTCTGTGTCAATGTGTCTTTTAAGGACTGGCAACATTACAAAATGGTAAATGCTTTCTCTTCCAAACTTTTTTGAAAATGTGTTGGATGTTTATTAACGAATTAAATGAAATTGATCAGACAAAGCAGGAAATATGTCATACTGTCTGCAGTGACATAAAAGAAAACATTGCATATATTTTTTTACTTGCATTTCCATACCATGTTAGCCTTTTCTGATTTGAAGTTGCTTAAAAAAACAAAGTAAAGCAACATTGCTTAAGGTTTTATGAACCACTGTAATTCCAGTGTATCCCATCATATTCATGTAGGGCTTGATATTTCAAAACCAAGATAGCTAAGATTTTCTCTTGTGTATTGTAATATGAAAAATCAGATAGTGTTCCTAAGCAAATAAAATATTAACTTACTTGGCAACATGTGTACTGACATTCACATGGGCTACATCTCAAATTTCCTGCTCCACAGGCGACTGCTATTAGACTACATGGAAAGCCCAGCTTGCCTGCAATTTCATTAAAATCAATGATCAAATATATCACTGAAGTATTGCACTGTTAATCTGTTAAATACAAACTCTTCTTGGAGAACAGCACAGCACAGCAGGCCCAATCTGCTTTGAAGCAGCAGACACAGACCTCACTGAGACCGTGAGACCGTTTCTGAAAGTCTACTGAGCAAGTGGTTATTAAAAAGATAATAAAAAAGACTTACACTAATTTGACAAGTGATTGTGAACACATCACAACTGGAAGCATGAACTTTACTGGCAGTGAATGGACTGTAGATGGGTGCATTTTACAAAGAAAAAATATCTATATAGTTTGTTCTTTTAGTAAGTCCTAAAGAATGGCTTCTCTATATGATGACTGGTCGACCAGGAAAGGCTAAGTAAATCATAAATCAGAAATGTATGTGAGTTTGTGAGTCCTGTACCACCAGCTAGGCAATTTGCATATTTCTTCCTATACAGTGCAAAAAAAATCATTAAACGATTCAAGATGATGGGAATTTCTGAGCATAAAGAGCAAGAGCACAAAACTAAACTGATCTCCAATCCCTTAGACAGCACTCTAGCAAGAACTGTCATATAGAACTGATATAACTCATTACTGTGGCAAACCTTTGTCAAGCATTACAGTATGAAGTTACATTCACAAATGTCACTTAAAACTTGCAGAAGCCTTATACTCTATTAACCATGTCCAGAAGCGTCGTTGACTTCTTTGAGCTCTGAGGCATCTAGGATGGACCGTCAAACGGTGGAAATGTGTATTTGTTCAGAAAAATCAGTATTTCAGGTCTTTTTCTCTGAAGAAATGGGGGCTGTGTGCAACAAAAAAAGGACCATTCTGTTATCAGCAACAAGTTCAAAGCATGGAAAATTCCAATAATTTTTTGATCAGTGCAGCTTTAATGCCAAGAAAGATGTTGAGATTTAAAGCAATATATGCTGCCTTTATTAGTTTATGTACATTTCTATCAGCATCAGTGGCTTTATTCCCAACAGACACAAGGTTAAATCAACACACTACTCAGTATCAACAAGGCATTTTTACCCAGATATTTGAGGGTAGCTGGATATTTACTTTGACAGACCATTCTCTGTAAACCCTAACAAAGACTGTGTGTGGAAATCCCAGTAGACCAGCAGTTCTTGAAATACTTAAACCAATATTGAAGTACAGTATTAAATGCTTACAAAAAAGTTTCCACAAAAGGAGTGGTTTGTTACAAGATAGGATTGGGGCTTGTCACTTTTCCCAAAAACTGTTTGAGCAAATAGCCCCACAGCTCCTCAATGCAAAACTGCACAGAATGTAGGGATTTTGCAATAAATTGACCATAACATTGGTAGAAAACCAGAAAACCTCAGGAAACCTATGTACAAGACCAAATACCAATGTTGCAGAGAGCACTACATAAAACCTGACATACTGTCACGATGGTGACACAGGGTGCTCTGTCCTACATAGTCTCCTTATGCATTATTCATCATTTGTGTTCTTGTGCCATACACTCCATTCTGTTTCTTTGCTTGTCTTTCCTGCTTGCCCTCACTTCCCTTTCTTCTCTTTGCATGTTTAGCATTGCTTATACTGTTGTTTGTCTGTGTTTGTCTTTAGCTTTAGCCATTAGCCTCCTCTTGTTTGCATACAGTCTACAGTCACTATACTTCAGGAAAGATGAGCCCATTTCTACAGTAATCTGCATTGCAGGGCTTAATTTATGAAACATTATGTTAGATAACAGAGAGTGTGCTGTCCAGCTAACAGGCATTAAGTAAAAAGATCCCCAAACATATCAACACAACAGTAGTCATAATGCATAGTGTAATACAGTAACCTTCAAAATAGAATATCTAGACAAATGAAAATACTTTTTTTGTCTTTTTTTGCGAGGTCCAAACCTCACTGTCTGTGAGCTCTCCAGATGCTCTGATGATCTAATTAGTTAACATCAAAGAAAATGAGCTATTTGAGTGTTTGTAAAAAAAGATACACACAGATACGCTTCATTTAATTCAAATGAGTTTAATAATATTTTCCATTTTGATTTATCTTATATATGATAACACAGAAGGGCTGGAGTCTGAGATATGAGGTACCAGTGTAACACCGAATAAATCTAATGAAGTTGGGGAAAACCACAAGCCTAGGAAGACTTCAGAAAACCATCAAGTTAAAACTCTACCATGCAAAGTGAAAGCCATGTGGGAAAAAAGTGGAAAAAAAAGGCTGACGAGTCCACATTTCAAATAGTTTTTTACAAATCATGTACATCATGTCCTGTATGGACTATATGGATTGTTATCAGTTCAAAGTTCAAAAGCCAGCATCTCTGATGGTATGGGGGTGTGTTAGTGCCCGTGGCATGGGTGACTTGCACATCTGTGAAGGCACCATTAATGCCTTCATTAATGCCTTCCCAAGGTACATACACACTTCATAGTGAAAGAGTGCAGGTACCACACTGTCCTGCCTGCAGTCCATACCTGTCTCCCAATAAAAATGTGTTGCATATTATGAAGTGCAAAATACGACCACGGAGATCCTGGGCAGTTGAGCAACTAAAATTGTAATTTAAGCAAAAATGGAAAATAATTGCACCTACAAAGCTTCAACAGTTAGTCTCCTTAGTTCCTAAACTGAGTTTTGTTAAAAGGAAAATTGATGTAACAGACTGGTAAACATGCCCCCATGCCAAATCTTTTGGAATGTGTTGCAAGCATCAAATTAAAAATGAATGAATATTTACAAAAAACAATAGCATTTATTCATTTGAACATTAAAGATCTTGTCTTTGTAGTGTATTCAACTGAATATAAGTTGAAAACAATTTGCAAATCATTGTATTCATTATGTTTTATACTGTGTCCCAACTTCAATGGATTTTTTTGGGATTGCATTTTGCACATTTATTTATTGTCATCTTAAAAGTGTAGCCAAATGAGGCACTGAAGCTGGAGTTTTATTTTAAAGACCGTGTAGGTCACAGTGATTTCAAATATGATTTGACACACTCTTTGTCGTTGTCAGCATTGAACTGCGCTAATTAAAAAAAATTAAATATGGACATCCATAGTTATTTTTTTCCTTTGGAAAACACGAGTAGTCGACTATGCTTTAAACATAAAAGTTTTGTATGTAAAACAAATGCAGCTACGTGTGTCTCAGTGTCCATCCCTGAAGGCATAATACCTGCGTTAATAAGATAATCATATGAAAGACTTTAGAAAACCATTGCTAGTAAGCACAGTATGTCTTGCTATCTGCAAACTGTACTATATACTGTTATACTGCAATACTATTTGAATAATAAAGCAAAGCAAAGCATCTTATTTTCTCCCTGTTTATCCTGGTCAAGATCGTGGTGGAGGGTCCAGAGTCTGACCTAGAATACACTGGGCTCAGGCAGATGTACTGAAGTTCTCTAAACATACCAACCATCACACTGCAAGCCCCATCTGGGATGTATACTCAGTCCTTCCATAAGCTGCCTATTATAATTAATACAACAGAGCTGCCTGCCAATTTAGTGGATTCATATCATAAACTTGAACTTAAAATGATAAATCTTGAACAGTGCAGAGCTGATTTCCTAGGTAACGCAGTATCTATATAAGCTGTGCTTGACTTGCTTGCTAGCGCTGTGACAAGCAGTCACTGTATTTGACTAGGCAGCTAGCAAGTTATTTTCATTAAAGGGAATGTAGTATATGCCTATGCTCACATTGTGGGTCTCTCTTTATGCTATTGCTATTTCAGCCTTTATTTATGATATAAAACAAGGACATGCAGACACTGGGATTGAACCCAGGGACACCATACCGCCCTACATAGTAATATAATATATGGTATAATGCAAACCAATCCAAGTAAAGTCAAATATACTGCTCACAAAAATGAGAGAATATTTCAAAATGAATATGAATGATTCAAAAAGAAGCTTTTGATTTGATTTGATGAACTAAGATAATCAGAAAAACAAATGAAAAGTCAAACTATTATACAAACTCAATTATCGTGATTGAGTAGTGAGTGATATATTCATAGTGGTGAACAGAAACTTGTCAATCTGGATGAGAGTGCCACACTGTTCAGCAGGGTGTATGATCACTCAAGACTGCCAAAACACACTGACAGTGATGGGGCATGGACAGGATCAGCGTGTCCAGCATATCTTGTGGAATCCTCTCCAGATTCATGTTAAAATATCCCTTAATTGTTGGGAGCAGTGTATACAACTATCTAGGCTCACTGTCTAAAATGAACAAATCTGGCAATGGTGCAAGGAATAATTTCCTAAATGTGATGAGGAAGAAACTTTAGGAAGGACAAGACTCAGAAAATGACCCAACCCCCTTGGGCAAACTATATTATATATGTAAGAGATTAAATTATCTATCTAAAAATGAATCTGTAATAGTTCACAACATTCAGGGTGTTTAACATTCCTACTGTTACTGTGGACATATTTTTATTTTTGTTTTAATTTTGTCAATTGCCATGCATTTAAAAATATCTATGTGGCTAGGATGGTTGTCAAAGCAGAAACTAAAAATTGCTTTGTATTGTTTTGTCTCTTCTATTGTTGATTTACAAGCTGTACTAGCTGCCCTTTTCCAACTGGTCTAAACTTATAGAATAGATGTAGTATAGATGTACATGACCATCATCAGTCACACTGATAGTCACCTCAGCTTCTTTTCTCATAAATCTTTATGTATGATTGCGTTTTTGGCTTGGTATTGTGTCATGGCCTTAGCTGACAACATTACAAAATTATTGAATTTACACAACACACAATTTAAAAACATTTTTTATGAGAATTATTCATTTTTGTGCTCATAGCACAGCACCATAGATACAGTCACTGAGCTTATTTACTGAGGAAATTTACTGTACAATAACTGTACTCATTGTTGCAGTGTACATTCCCTCAGCATGAATTACACACTATGTACAAAAATATATACAGCTCTCAGCTATTTATATTACATATTATATTATATTTACATGATATTTATATTAAGTCATGTCAAGTCAAGTCACAGGTCAAGTGCTCCTTAAGTTCCATTTGTACCAGAACTTGTATGAATCTGTTATGAGAACACACTCAACCTTGCTTACACCAATTTCCCCAGTTTATACAAAGATGTACCCTGCCCCCACCTCGGGTACTCAGATCTCATTTCTATTACGCTACAAAGAAAAATGAGACTAATGCTAATTTACAACATGCTGTGTGTTATTCATGTAATTTATTATTTTTTTTATTTATGCAGTAATAACTTGTTAAAATAGAGAATCTGTAGATAATTTCAACCAAAGCTGCAAGAATGATGACCCTGTACTGTTGCACACCTTAAGATGTATCGTCAGGAAGAATTGGGACAAAAAACACCAGAAACACTAAATCCCTTGGTATCCTTAGTGCAAAAACGTTTTTTTAGGTGTGCTGAGAAGGAATGGCAACATTAGAAAGTGGTCAATTCTTTACTGTCCCAACTGTTTGGAATGTGTTACTGGCCTGAAATAATATTAACAAATTAAATAAAGTTCACCAGACAAAACATAAAATATGTCAGGGCCATCCTGTCTGGTATTGAATTTAAAATAAATCAAAGTAATTGTAAGAAATGCTGCATCTTTCTTTTATTTGTTTTTTTGATACTGTCTCAACTTTTTCTGATTGGGGTTATAATCCCATTTTTTCCCTAATTGCTGCCTTAAGGATGTTAAATTGCATTCACTGTTTTTAACACTGTTCACAACAATCTTTATTTCACTGACAATAAAGCGTCCATTCTTTTCTATTATATTCTATTCTATATACACCACTGCCCTGGCTAAATGGACTGTCTGGAGTACACTCACTTGGAGGTTTGGAAGCTGCAACCTATGGCAACACAGTATGGAGGAGTATACTGTACCTGTCACCTGTGACTAGCTACATCAGCAAGAATGTAGAAAAGTACTCTCTCCAAGAACATTATCTCATGGCCCAAAATAAGCTAGATGATTGCAAGGGTATATGCACTGCTGCAAACCTGTGACACTTTGTCTCTGCAGCAGCCCTGAGAATCAACTTGTCAACTTGTCCTTGGCCATGGAAGAAGCAAAGCACTTCCAAGTCATCAGAGTTTGTGGCAGGGCCAAACCAATAACATCTACAAGACAGCCGGTCATTCTTGTGACTGTGATGACTCCCTTCCAGGTGCATTGAATGAATTTTGCACATGGTCTGAGCCCAGAACATAATGCAAACCCACACAAAGCTGCTGGACCTGAAAATGTACTTCTCGAGTACTCAGAGGACTTGCAAACCAACTGACAGTTGTTTTATTTTCAAACGCTCTCCACTCAGTGTGATCATCCCATCATGCCCCAAGTCCACCACTATAAGTCAGTGTCTTGTCTTAACGGCATTTCTTCCTGTAGTCCTCATGCTTGTCAAGTGCTTTGAGAGGTTTGCCCTTGAAAACCTAGCTGTCCACCTCACTATGCCTCTTGTAGTTTGCATCCTAACTATCAAAGTTTAGAATACGACACAATTCCGTTAGTGGAAAAGCTTAATCTGATGGACAAGACCACCTCCTTCAGAACTGACTGAGAGACTTCTCAAACATCACATCCACCAACATTATCACCACCTTACTAAATACTTGTTCTCACCCCGGCTATTTACTCGCAGTGTACTGTGACTGTGCCAGTTTGAACGAATGTACACTTTGAACCATATCATCATGTGTTGGAGAAGCAAGTCTTAATGTGAACAAAGAGCACTGAGGTACTTCTGGCGCAACTTGCAATTATTGTACAGTGCACTTTTTATTGATGCATGTGATATGCTGATTCTCCATCATATCTTTATTTAATAATCAAATGATCACAATGCATGGCTTTTTTGAGGCAACCTCTCAAAAGGGGTGAAAACTAAATTTTAACTGACTTTAAACATTAATACATCTGCACAAGCAAGACTAACAATTAAGTTTCCATATGTACAGATAAAAGATAAAATAATAAATAATAAAACACTTTAGAATGTAAAAGAACCTCTGTATTAAGAAATGCAACTACCGGTAGTGCCACTAAAGGGGCCAGAACTAAATAACGAATGGAGCATCTGAAAACCATTGTTTTAAAGTAAGCTCTATATTGGACATTCAGTATATATTTGTATATATTTCTGTCTTTTATTGCTCATGACAGCAGTTCCTAAATGTTTTCTCCAGTGCAACTTTTTTGTAGATATTTTCTTGATCTTTGTTTTTTTTTTTATTCCAGGTACCACTGGAATTTGTAAACAGTTTTTATAAAAAAAAAACAAAAAACCTTTTCAATTTGTATTTCATACAAAACAGCAATTACAATGGAACAGAAAAACATTCCACATTAATTCTCATTAACGCAATTTTATGTAAATACATGAAAAGAAACCAATAAAAAACCATATACTGTAAATAGTGCAGCATATTAGTAATAAATACATTTATACACCCTTCATATTTAAAACAAGACCATTTATGACTGTATATATAATTAAAATGAACATTGAACATAAATATTTGCCATCTGGCTTTAAGTGCATTATTATTATGCAAATGTAAAAACAAGCAATGTAAAATGCTATCAGGCTACCCAATGGGCACAGGGCAGTTACAAAGACAATGAAAAGACAAATATAATATTTTCCACTCACAAATATGTAATATTGGATCTATTGACTTAAATAAATAAATTAAAACATTTAAGTCATTTCAAGAAGGTCAAGAATTCTTTGTGCTCAGTTATGAAGAGTTTCTATCGGATGGTTCTTACTATTCAAAATAGAACCCAGCAACTGTCCAGCACAAATTCAGGAGCAAACAACATTTAGATCTCATTGCATGCATTATTCAGCGGCAAACAAATCTAGTCAAAGAGCAGGATTAGGCTTTCTGTTCAAAATGAATTATAGATGATATTGTCCATAAGTAACCTTTCGCAGCATTAAATATTCATTCACAAACAGGAAGTACACAGTAGGAGACTTAGGTTGCTAAAAGCTTATTAGATATACATACTCAGTAGCTCAGATGTCATTGTTTCTCTTTCTAAAAATGGAGTAAGATAATATAGACAAATGTAAATTGTGGTAAAATAGAATATTATGTTAGAATAGATTCATGCTGTAACAATGATGTATGAAGTTACTTTTAGGAGCTTATATACACTGCTCACAAAAAGTAGGGCATATTTCATTATGGGATATTTCATTTAGTATGATAGTCTGAACTAATTATATTTTAGCCACATTGTGATCAGTTCTAATTTTAGTTACAAAACCATCAAACAAACATCTTTGTTAATTAGCACCTCCATCTCCCAGGACTGAAGTGCTGTTCTTGATTACTAACTATCAGACCTGCTCCTATAAGCCTTTCACAGTCTTCTCATCTAAGTAATGTTTAGTGGCCTTTTATCTTAATATCATTTTAATAGTTCTGGAACAAAAAACTGTGTTATGACCATCACTACGTGACTTTTTATACTCACAGCATGTCATAAAATGTACAGTGATACAATATCAGTCACTTACACCCGCGAGTTTTATACAGAAACCATCTTTAATTTGTTTTGCAATCATCAAATTTACTATGCTAGCAGTTTACATTCACTAGCATGCCAAGAAGATTCAAATGCACTGTTCGCTTTAAGCTAACTTTTATAACAATACATGTTTATTATGCTTATTATGCCCCCAAAATTGCCTAAAAAGTGTTGAGGATCTCAGATTCTTAAACTCTAGTTTGTCCATGTAGGTTCCATAATAAACTTGCCAAGATGGTACAATGGATGTCCAAACTTGACATCCACAGCCGGGAATAATCCTAGAAGTATTTAATACACTGAATATAGAGCGCTAATAATAATAATGATAGCATTACCTGAACCTGAAATCCTTGTCTTTTTTACATTCTAACATAGAAAAGCAAACACATAATGTTTAATTTTTCCTTTAATTAAACATAATAACGCTCATCATCAAAATCAAAATAACACTAAAATTTTTAATAAAAAATTTAAATAGTAAAATATATTGTTTAGGGTGGCTTGCTGGGTAGCACTTTCACCTCACAGGAAGACAGTCCTGGGTTCCATTCTGGGTGTATTTGTCACACCCTCGGGCGGTTATTCTGTGTGGAGTCTGTATGCCCTGCCTGTGTCCAGGTAGGTTTAATCTGGGTACTCAGTGTATTCTAGGTGTATAAGTAGGTGACTCTAATTGTGCTTTGACAAAAAATTTTAAAAACACCTGGAAGACTCTTATACCATGTGACAAAATGTTTGATGTTCAGATAAAACCAAGTATAATCTTAAATGTGTCTGGCTTGGGGATTGAACTCCAAGTACTCCAAGTGGTACTTTTGGCAAAAACCAAACACACATGCAACCAAAAATACACCATGCCTAGCATGATGGTGTGAACATTACATTATGAGTATGTTTTTCTTTAGCAGAAATTGGGCAACTGATCATGATTGAAGGAAAAATGGATGCTACATACAAATCCAAAGTACATCCAAATTTTTGAGGCAGGATGTTAACATTCCAGCACAACAACACTGCAAAACACAAACAAACAATAAAACTGTTGCTTAGAGATAGTTCTTCAGTGGCCAAGTCAAATTCCTGACCTGCTGTTGATCCAATAGAAAATCTATGAGAAAACCTGAAGAGAGCAGTACATTGCAGGTCACTACAAAATGCGACTAAACAATTTAGAAAATGACGAATGGGAAAATGTTCCCCAGTCTAGTTGTGCAAAACTGGTAAGGATATATCCAAACAGATTGATGGCTGTAATTAAAGCATGTGTCAAAGTCACATTTCCAACCCTGCAATTTTGGTGTTTCATCAATTTTCAGAAACGTTTTCTATTTTCTTCATTACATGAATGTTGTAAAGCAAATTGTGTAATTTAAGCTGAAATTATATAATACTTTGTAAGCTCTGTCTAAAAAATGAATTGAATTCTAAATGAAAACATTCTCCAGTCCGTTTTATCAGATTTTTTTTTTTACCTTTTTATCAAATCTAGTAATATGTACTATTACAACGAAATGAGGTTTGCAATATTACTATAAGTAGCATTAAATTGTAAACATGACAATTAATTACTGTGTGACTTCATCATGTAGTTTTTAGAGCGGGTGCAGGTAGCAGGGTGAGTGGGTAGACAATATCTGGCAGAACAGAAGCACAGAATTTGCCTCACAGATTGATTATGGCCTGTCAAGTGGTAGACAATCACTCTGAGAAACAACAGGAGAGAAGCAGGAAGCATTATAGCTGATATTCTTATAGCAATAAATGCACCATTAGTATCAGGAGAAAGGGCATTATTACTGTATCATCCTTATGACATATGTGTCCTGCCTGAGACTGCACCCAAATTGATGAGGAGGAGGAACATAGCAGAGAGGGGCCAAGTGTTGGGAAGAATTTTAATTCATCTGAAGCTGCCAGTAACCTAGAAAAATGTTGTATCCCAAGATAAGTGGAATTTTACTAGTGTGATTGTGTAGATGCCACTTTTGCAGTTCTGCCCTCAGTGTCCGTGTTCCCCAAAGCAGCCAACTACAGAATTATTGTCACACTTGATAATCAGTATATTGAATACCAAACATGCAATATGTGAAATTCCAGGCTTAAACAAATGGGTAAACTGCATATTTTAATTTTTATGTGAGTTTTCAATCCAAAACATTTTGAAAACATAGGCATATCCATCATTAATTATTAGTGAAGTTTTAAGAATGAAGAACACTTATGCAGCCCAGGTGCTAAAATTCACAATTGAGTGGGGCCATTACATTTGTGCAGTTATGCAGCTGATGAGCACTAGTTTAGAGAATACCATTTTTAATCGTCCTTTATGTGCATAAAGCAGCTCAACCATACAATTGGGCAGATTACGTTTTAGCCTTACATTATGTGTTTGATAGGTGGAATGGAAAAAGTGGAAAAAAAGCAAGGGAGAAGGAGGTAGACTGTTGCAGGATCACATGGGTGCAGGCTGCGAGTTAGATAAATCTACTTTGATGAAAGCAAAAAGTTTATAAAGTTTGCCAGTTTTGCACTACTTAAATATTATTTGGGTCAATTGTTTGAAAGTAAATGTGTGGGCAGGTGATTGCTTTTTTTCGGCCACATGACTCGCTGCTGACTGAGCGTACTTAAGAACCATTGTTTAAGGGAGCGTGTTTCCCGAGAAGAACAATGTAAGTTAAACCCCACAGCAACCCGGACATTGCTTGGGCCTGCTGATGAATAGAATACTGCTTAAAACCTTTTTCTTGCACTTTTTTCTCTGGGGAGGTTTGTGGCAAATTACTTGGCATTTAGTGAATTTCATGATGCCACTGATTTTCAAAAGAGCCCCTGGACTATTAGCAGCAAAGCTCTCCTAAAGCATCAGTTAAACTCCATAATATTTGATACTGAGGTTCATTGTTTTTTTTGCTTTTTATGCAGTCCCTTTTTCACCAGTTGGGATGATTCTATTTGTAATTTCAATTTTATAGATCCCAGTGAAAAGTTTGAATTTTGCTCTTAAGAAAGGTCTCTTTGATGAAACTATTCCAAAAGCTACTGTCTGATGGTGGATTTTGAAATGAGAAGTCCCAAGAATCAGCTAGACCATGCAGTTCTGATAATCTCTCTTATCATCCTCCTCACTGTACATACTCACACGTACATGCTCACACATTCACACCCAGTTAATGGCCAAATTATCTGACTACAATATTCTGTTACAGTTACAATCTTCTGTCTTAACCATGACTGAATGTCACAAAGATAGATCACAAAGTAATTTTACATTTACAATTTTTACAGTATCCTCATATTATTACCTCAGCACTGGGTTCTTTCTGTGTGGAGTCTGCACGTCCTCCCCCGTGTAAACTGATTATGCCAATCTGGCTTGATCTGAGTACACATATGACTAGTTTTGAGTATGCATATGACTAAAATTGCACACTCCTACATTGCAGCACTTACAGCACCCCGCACTCCACCCCCCCCCCAAACAAAATAAAAAAAATAATAAACCCACACAAGCTCTGTAAGTCCCTCTAAATAAGGGCATCTGCTAAATACTGTAAATGTGAATGTAATTTTAATCTAACCTTGTGTATCGATGTAAACTTGTGTTTGTTGTTACAATGACCAGTTTGTTACAAGCAACAATATATTTTAGATCATTAATGCCGTTTTACTCTAATCCTAGTTAGATTGGTTGGTTAGGTTCTGGAGTCTGGGTGAGGAACTGTAATGTATATCCACAATAAAATATTTTTCTTTATATTAGTTTTGAAATGCCAGTATTAAAGACTGGCCAATCAATGAAAAAAGTATGATAAAACTAAGTGGTAGAAAAGACATTTCACTCTGAATATGTGCTTTATAAACAAATATTTCAGAGATATGATTAAGCAAAACTTGCATGAGCATGAGATTACTCTGTATTCTTCTGAAGAGCTATGCATAGCCTTAAATAGATGAAAAATAACAAGTAGAAAGGAAATGTATTAACACCACTGTCAATAAAAATAGAACAAATGAAAGGAAAGATGGAATTGCTTGTGGCCATCACTTTCATTCGCTGTGTATGT
The DNA here is from genome assembly GCA_034779995.1 of Parotocinclus haroldoi. Classification (NCBI taxonomy): domain Eukaryota; kingdom Metazoa; phylum Chordata; class Actinopteri; order Siluriformes; family Loricariidae; genus Parotocinclus; species Parotocinclus haroldoi. The sequence goes on along the minus strand of JAUZST010000313.1, from coordinate 59,741 downwards.
CTGTGTTTTATTTGACTTAATTACTTGTCACTGTTTGGCAGCATCTCTATGATGTATTATTCATGACAAGTATTAAAACTGGATCCTTTGGGGTTTTACTGCTGAATGTCTTAAAATGTGCAACACTAAAAGGCTGCCAATGCATGTAGTAATTGCTGTTAGAACTGTAATCAGTCTATTTGGAAGACAAAAAATCCACAGTAATGAAAACTCAAAATCACATTAGATAGATTAATTCATTAATCCCCATGAGATATTCACCATATTATGAAACACTGAACTTGGAAAACAAAAGCTAATATTGAATAAAAGTGACCAATGTTTTCTTTTGTGATATTGGATTGGATATTGGATTTTCTTGTTTGGTAGATTTGATGCAGAATTTGCATTGTATCCTGACATTATTCAATATTTATGAAATTACTGCTCCTTAAAAATTATATAACAACTTAAGTTTCCATTTTGGAGCTGATTAAATAAACTAGAGTTCATGCAATCTTCTGTAATTATTTTTCACTGAACAGATTATTAAAATCTTGACCCTAATCTAAAAAACTCACCCTTCTACAGAGTCTGCAAGAGACCTGAAATGTTGATCGGTTGAGAATTCTGGTTGACTGAGAAGTTAAACTGAGAGAAGCAAAATGTGGTTTTAGATATAGTTCTGACATCCTATTATTTACAAATGTCACTATGTTTTTTTAATTAATGCATTGTATAAAAGTATCAGACAATGTATTTTGACATTGACAGATTTCAATGGTAATCAATTTTCAAAAGAATATTTTACATATTATGATGTCATTTAAATTATTTAAATAAAGAAAGTGAAATTTGATCTTAAGAATGATTTGCTATTTATAATCAGGTCACGCGATAAAGAAAACGAGTCACCTGTGACTGAAGCATACCTAATAGCATGTAATACCTCTATAGTGCATGAATAACAGCAGCAATTCAATTTGGCATGGACAGGACAGCGATGTTCAGTGTTCAATCTTCCTCATTGTTCCAGGTTCTCACGCAGATTTTCAGTATGATTTACATATTGGGATTTTGTGTGCCATCATTGTGCTCCAGATGTGGGAGTGTTTCTGAATTGTCATCTTGTAATACAGGTATAGCAGTATTATATTCCTCATTAAGATAATAAGCAACAGGAAAAAGCTGACTGCAACAGCTCAGTGTATGTAAGCTTAAATACTGTAACCTCAACAAAAAGGACCCTTTTCCATGTAATTAAAACACCCCCAGAACATCACAGAACCTCTTACAGCTAGGACCATAACTTGCATGCAGTCCCATTGAAGACTTTCTGATGTCTTTGATGCCCTAGCATCATTCACATAGAGGCAGAAATGAGATGCATCTGATCATATAGCATTCCAGTCAAGTCCAATTTTTGTCTTCTCTTACCCACTGTAACCAGATCACTTTGTGAGCAGACCTGAGCAAAGTCCAATTGAGTGCCACTCTGCTCCACAAGTACATATAATTACAGGATACACTATAACTCTGTAAATGCATCTGTAAATTACAATTCTTAGATTTGGCATCATCTGTATGCTATTGCCCACGTTTAATTAAATAATTATTAATTTCAAAAGATATGTCTAGCCTAATCGTAATGGAATGCAAATTTAGAAGAATATTAACAGGCAAAAATGTAAAAAAAAGTTATTTGGTTTCACAAAATTTGTAAAAAGAATAACAAAACTTACAACTACTGTAGGTAAGTACAATGTCTAAACACACACGTGGACAAAATTGTTGGTACCCCTCGGTTAATGAAAGAAAAATCCTTGATATAAAATGATTTGAATCTTCAAATGGTATGAAAATGAACAAATACACGTCAGACATTATTTTTCAACCATTCTTTAACAAAAAATAAACTCATGAAACAGGCCTGGACAAAAATGATGGTACGCTTAATTTAATATTTTGCTGTATTTTTCCTGTAACTGAGACTTTTGCACCTCTCAGTAAGTATGTTGGCCCACTCCTCATGAGCAAACTGCTCTAGTTGTCTCAGGTTTGAAGTGTGCCTTTTCCAGACAGCATTTTTCAGTTCCTTCCAAAGATGCTCAATAAGATTTAAGTCAGAGCTCTTAGAAGGCCACTTCAGTATATTCCAATGTTTTCCTCTTAGCCATTCCTGGGTGTTTTAGCTGTGTATTATGGGTCATTATCCTGTTGCAAGGCCCATGACCTGCTACTAAGATCAAGCTTTCTGACACATTTCTCTCTAGAAACCCTTGATAGTCCTGAGATTTCATTGTACCCAGCACAGATTCAAGACACCCTGTGCCAGATGCAGCAAAGCATCCCCAGAACATAACAGAGTCTTCTCAATGTTTCCCAGTAGGGACAGTGTTCTTTTCTTGATATGCTTCATTGTACCATCTGTAAACATACAGCTGATGTGCCTTGGCAAAAAGTTCCATTTTTGTCTCATATGTCATATGACATTCTCCCAGAAGCTTTGTGGCTTGTCAACATGTAGTCTGGCAAGTTCCAGTCTGGCTTTTTTATGTTTTGTTTTCAAAAATGGTGTCCTCCTTGGTCATCTCCCATTAAGTCCACCATGCCTCTTTGAAAGGAACAGACGGGCAATTATATAAGAAATAACCGGTTTAATAACAAGGGTGCGTGCACAGAACAAAAAGGTAACGTAACTGAAGCAAAACAGAGATTGGTCCCATTCTCAATGACAGTGTTTCCACAGAAGTGAATATGAAGCAGCAGGGCTTTATGAAGTTAACAACCATCTCCTTGGTCTTGTCTAGTTTTAGAGAGAAGTTGTTGTTTCTACACCAGTCCGTTAACTGTTGAACTTCCTCTCTGTATGCTGACTCGTTGTTCTTGCTGATGAGACCCACTACACTCGTGTCATCTGGAAACTTGATGATGATGGTTTGAGCTGTGCGTTGCTGCACAGTTGTGAGTCAACAAGGTGAACAGCAATGGACTGAACACACAGCCCTGGGGGGCCCCAGTGCTCAGTGTGGTGGTGCTGGACCTGTTACAACCGATCCGGACTGACTGAGGTCTCCCAGCCAGAAAGTCCAGGATCCAATTACAGAGAGAAGTGTTCAGGCCCAGTAGGTTCAGCTTTTCGATCAGGTGCTGAGGGATGATTGTATTGAATGCTGAACTAAAGTCTTTGAACAGCATTCGAACATAAGTGTATTTATTGTACAGGTGGGTGAGTGCTAGGTGAAGGGTTGTGGATATGGTGACATCTGTTGAGCAGTTAGGGCAGTAGCAGGATCTTGACAAATCTTTTGAAGCACTTCATGATGATGGGTGTGAGTGCGACGGGACGATAGACATTGAGGCAGGACTCTACCAGGTTGCCTGAGCAATCTACCAGGAATGTTGTCTGGTCCTGCAGCTTTCCGTGGGTTGACTCTGCGTAGAGTTTTTCTCACATCAGCTGCTGTAAGGCACAATGCTTGGTCGGTGATTGTCCTTGCTACCACGGCGTTCTGTGTCTCAAACCGAGCGCTCAGCGCATCAGGAAGTGAGGCATCAGTATCACAGGCAGGTGGTGTTGTCCTGTAGTTGGTGATGGACTGGATGACCTGCCACATGCGCCATGCATCACCGTGTGTGCGCTTTGTCTCTCTGATGGCCCTGGACAGTTTGGCCTTTGCTTTTCTTAAAGCCGCCTTGTCACCTTCTTTGAAGGCAGAGTCTCGAGCCTTCAGCAGAGCACGTACCTCTGCAGTCATCCACGGCTTCTGATTGGGGCATGTGGTGATGGTCCTGGAGACTGTCACGTCGCCTATACACTTGCTGATGTAGCTAGTCACAGGTGACGTGTACTTCTCCTAGTCCGTGTTATTGCTGTAGGTTGCAGCCTCCCTAAAAATTTGCTAATCAGTGTGCTCAAAACAGTCCTGAAGAGCAGAAATGGCTCTTTCTGGCCAGGTTCTCACCTGCTTCAGAACCAGTTTTTATTGTCTGATGAGTGGTCTGTATGCTGGGATTAGCATAACAGATATGTGATCTGAGTATCCGAGGTGGGGGCGAGGTTCTGCCCGGTAAACACTGGGAATGTTCGAGTAAACAAGATCCAGCATGTTCACTCCTCTCGTAGCAAAGTTCACATGTTGGTGGAATTTAGGGAGAACTGACTTGAGATTCACATGGCTGAAATCTCCAGCAACAATAAACAGTCCATCGGGGTATGTGTTCTGTAGTCCGCTAATAGCGCTGTACAGCTCACAGAGTGTGTCTTTAGCGTTAGCGGCGGGTGGGATGTAAACACTGATGATCAGCGCTGTGGTGAATTCCCTCGGCAATTAAAAAAGTCTGCATCTGACGATCATAAACTCCACTAGAGATGAGCAGAAACTAGATACTAATACAGAGTTCTTGCACCACTCTGTGTTGAAGTAAATACATAGTCCACCACCACGAGTCTTACTGCACAGTGTCACGATGAGATCGCATGGGCGATCTTATCGGACAGCCGTCACCCAGGGCACCTCCCCTTCTAGCGTCTTCTCCTTTGTTCTGTCACCTTTTCCTCCTGGCCTGCGGGTGGCGCTCCTGCCACCCATCTGCTTCACTATATATACTGTCCCGTTTACCGGCTTCCTCCTTCATCCTCACTATTCTGTCTTCCCATTTCCAGATCTTCTTGCCCTAGTCCCTACCTCCTTAGTCTTGTTTGTTCTCGTTTTGCAACCGCTTAGTCGGTGGTGTTTTCTGTTTCTCGTTTTCGCTATTTCTGTTCATCATTTCCTTGTCTCATTAAAACCCGCATGCGTTTACGTCCGCCCCCGTTTGTGTTCTTCCTTTCGCGCTAACGCCGCGGTACCCCGGCGTTCAAGCGTTACACATATCATTAAGGACTGAGGAATTTTGGTTGTTTTCTTCAGGCAGTCCTCTTCATAAATTTAACTGGAACGGCACCAATCAAAAGTTCCAGCATCATCACCTTGTTTAATGCAGATTCTTGACTGATCACTGAAGATAACTTTCATCCAGTCATCCACAGTCCATGATTGCCTCTCCTTATCCCATTGCAGTCTTGTTCTTTTATGTTTAGGTGTCAATGATGGTTTTCTTTTAGCTTTCCTGTATTGAAATCCCGTTTTCTTTAGGAAATTTCTTACGCTTCGGTCGCATACATTGGCTCCAGCTTCCTCCCATTTATGCTTCATCTGTTTAGTTGTACTTTTTCGGTTTTCAAGACAAATGTCCTTAAGTTGTTTGTCTTGACGCATTTGATGTCTTTCTTGGTCTACCAGTACGCTTGGCTTTAATAACCATTCTATGCTGTTTGTATTTGGTCCATATCTTAGATACAGCTGACTGTGAACAGCCCACATCTTTAGCAACCATGCGTGAAGAGTTATCTTTTTCAAGAAGTTTCACAATGCTCTCGTTTATTTCAAGAGACATTTCTCTTGTAGGAGCCATGGTTCTTGTCACTTCACTTCATCCAGCAGACCTCTAAGGTCTCATGACTGCAGGTGTTTTTAACTGCAGACTAACGAGCAGACCTAATCTGAGGCAGGTGTCCATTTAGGGAAAGGAAATTGACTGGGTGTGTCCTTATTTTATACCTCCAATTTGAGTGATTCCAAACTTTTTTCCTCAAAATTGAGTGATTTCATACTTTTT
>JAUZST010000313.1:24935-54001 GCA_034779995.1 Parotocinclus haroldoi | reverse complement strand
CCCTTTGAATTCCAGGTTGTGAGGTAACAAAATGTGAAAAATGTAAAGGGGGGTGAATACTTTCGCAAGGCACTGTAAACCACTGACCTTTGTGTGCTGTCTAATTATAGACCAATTTCTAATTTAGCTCCAGAATCGTTCAATTATCAACGGTTCTGAAGTTACCTTCAATGTAATAGCTTTCATGAAACATTTCATTCAAGATTCGGGCCCCATTATACTGAAACAGCATTAGTTAGGGTACTAAATGATTTATATTTCTTATAATAATTATTCTACTATTCTTTGGTACTTGATTTCGTTTGTTGTTCTATTAGCTTTAAGTGCACCATTTGGCACTATGTATCATGATGTCTTACTGCATAGAAGTTCAAGTTCATGTTCAAGTGGTTTTATTGACATTTCAACCATATACAGTGGTGTACAGTGTACAGTGAAACAAACCATTTCTCCAGGACCAAGGTGCTACATAAAACGATACATAAAACTTCACAACATAAAGTGCACATATGCAGCATGTGCAATACAGGACAATAAATACAGAAACAAAAAACACTATACATAACAATAAACAATAAGTACGAGGTAACAATGCAGATAGCCCACTGATAGTGTGAGCAGAAAGGTGATCTGCAGATCTGTCCATTGTTCAATGTAAACAGTGTAAATAATATGTCCATTTGTAAACAATATGTCCATTAGTTTAATATGAACTGTGTAAACAATATATGTAGCATCAGTGTTTGTCCATATTTAGTATAATTTGTAACCATAATATTTATGTTATTGTATAATTAAAAGATGGAGATTGTGTGTGTATGTGTGTTTTTAGTCCAGTCATTCATGTGTGCAATTGTTTATACCAGAGTCTGATTGTTCATGAGTCTGATAACTTGTGAGAAGAAACTATTGCACAGTCTGATTGTGAGGGTCCGGATGCTTTGGTACCTTTTCCCAGATGGTAGAAGGGTGAAGAGTGTGTGTGAGGGGTGTGTGGTCATCTACAATGCTGGTTGCTTTGCGGATGCAGCATGTGGTGTAAATGTCTGTGATCGAGGGGAGAGAGACACTGATGATCTTCTCAGCTGTCCTCACTATGCACTGCAGGAACTTGCGATCCGAGACGGTGCAGTTCCCAAATCAGGCAGTGATGCAGCTGCTCAGAATGCTCTCGATAGTTCCTCTGTAGAAAGTGTTGAGGATGGGAGGTGGGAGATGTGCTTTCCTCAGCCTTCGCAGGAATTAGAGATGCTGCTGGGCTTTCTTGGTTATGGTGCTGGTGTTGAGGAACCAGATGAGATCATCTGCCAGGTGAACTCCAAGGAACTTGGTGCTCTTGACGATCTCCACAGCAGAGCCGTCGAAGTGTATTGGAGAGTGATCTCACTTTGTCCTTCTGAAGTCAACAACCTTCTCCTTGTTCCTGTCTACGTTTAGAGACAGGATGTTGGTTTTACACCAGTCCATTAACCGTTGAACTTCCTCTCTGTATGCTGACTCTTTGTTCTTGCTGATGAGACCCACCACAGTCGTGTCAACTTGATGATGTGATTTGAGCTATGCATTGCTGCACAGTTGTGAGTCAACAAGGTGAACTGCAATGGACTGAGCACACAGCCCTAGGGGGCCCCAGTCCTCAGTTTAGTGGTGCTGGAGCTGTTACATCCCATCCGGACTGACTGAGGTCTCCCAGTCAGAAAGTCCAAGATCCAGTTACAGAGAGAGGTGTTCAAACTAAGGAGTGGCCGTAAGAAGCATGGCCAAGTCTCCAGACCCGAACCCAATAGAAAATGTTTGGAGGGAGCTGAAACTCAATGTTACCCAGCCACAGCCCTAAAACCTGAAAGATCTGGAGAAGATCTGTATGGAGAAGTGGGCCAAAACTTGGTCAAGAACCACAGTAAATGTCTGACCTCTGCATTTGCAAACAAATGGGAGGTTTTATTGTCATTTGAGCTACGTACAAGTACATATTGAAGCAAAACATCACGGTGCAACACAGAACACAAAGTGCAAAACAATACAATACAGTGCAGATAAACGTACAATAAATGCAAATAGGTCTATATAAATACCAGTCCATACATAGTCTAACATTGTCTAACACTGAGGTAGAACCATTTTCAAACATGATGTGCACTTAGCAGCTTTCCACCTAGCAGCAGTGAATATAATGTGCAAAAATGCTCAATTAGTGCAAGTTGCAATAAATGTGGAAGGATGCAAATAACGGTCCAGAAATGCAAAAGTAACAGCAGTTTTTAGTAGTTGTGTGTGTGTATACCAAGGTCCATTGTGTGTGTGTGCATCAAAGTCCACTGTGTATGTGTTACAGTCTGTCTTGTTTGTGAATGAGTCTATCTTATGTGTGTCAGAGTCCAGTGTTGAAGAGGCTGGAAGGTGGAAGAGTTATGCAGTCTGGCTGTGTTAATCCGCATGCTGCGTTACCTTCTTCCAGATGGCAGCAGAGTAAAAAGTCTGTGTGATGGATGAAATGGGTCATCCACAATGCTGAGAGCTTTGCGGATGCTGCGTGTTTTGAAAATGTTCGTCAGAGATGGAAGAGAGACTCTGATGATTTTTTCGGCCATCCTCACTACTCACTGGAGAGTCTTGCGGTCTGATGCAGTGCAATTCCTGAACCAGACAGTGATGTATCTACCCAGGATGCTCTCAATGTTTCCTCTGTAGAATGTGGTGAGGATTGGACGTGGCAGATGAACTTTTCTCAGTCTCCTCAAAAAGTAGAGATGCTATTGTGCTTACTTTGTGATAGAGCTGGTGTTGAGGGTTTAGGTGAGATTCTCTGCTAGGTGAACACCAAGGAATTTGGTGCTCTTGACGATCTTTACAGAGGAACCATCAATAGCCAATGGGAAGTGGTCCCTCTTTGTTTTTCTGAAGTCAATGAAAATCACACCAGTCCGTCAGTCGTTTCACCTTCTCCCTGTATGCTAACTCATCGTTGTTGCTGATAAGTCCCACCACGGTCGTGTCATCTTCAAACTTCACTATAGAGTTTGAACTGTGCATGGCTTTACAGTCATAGGTAAGCAGAGTAAACAGCAGTGGACTGAGTACACAGCCCTTAAGGAACAGTGTGGTGGTGTTGGAATTGTTATTTCTGATCAAGACAGACCGAGGTCTCCCAGTCAGAAAGTCCGGAATCCAGACCTAGCGTGCTCCGGTTTCCAATCAGATGTCAATGCTAAGTCTATGAACAGCATCCTAATATACATGTTTTACTGTCCAGGTGAGTGAAAGCAAGGTGGAGTGTGGTAGAAATGGCAATGTCCATTGAATGGGTGCAGCGGTATGCAAACTGTAGTGGGTTCATGGTCGGAGGCAGTAGGGTTTTGATATGCCCCATGACGAGTTTCTCAAAACACTTCATGGTGATAGATGTGAGAGCTATGGGATGATAGTCATTGAATCATGACACTATTGACTTCTTTGGCACAGGGATGATGGTGGTTGTCTTGATGTTGGGACAACAGTGCTTCCCAAGAGATCAGCAGTGCACACACCTCTTGAGTCATCCATGGCTTCTGGTTAGGTCTGGTAGTGATGGTTCTGGTCATGGTGATGTCATCAATGCATTTGCAGATGTAGCAGGTCACTGAAGACGTATATTCCTCTAGATCTGTGAGATTGCTGTATGTTGCAGCCTCCCTAAACATGGCCCAGTCAGTGCACTCAAAACAGTCCTGAACAGCAGAGATGGATCCTTCTAGCCAGGTTTCAGTTCAGGTTTGGTGTGTCTCATGAGCACTCTGTATGCTGAATTCAACTTAACAGAGACTTGGTCTGAGTATCCGAGGTGGGGGCCGGACTCTGCCCGGTACACACCAGCAATGTTTGTGTAAACATTATCCAGTGTGTTTGCTCCTGTCATACCAAGGGCCACATGATGGTAAAACTTAGGGAGAACAGACTTGAGATTTGCATGATTAACATCTCCAGCGATTATAAACAATCCGTCTGGATAAATGTTCAGCAGATTGCTGATTGTACAGTTTGCTCAATGCTTTCTTTGCGTTCGTGATGGGTTGAAGGTATACCGTGACTATGAGCATGCTGGCAAATTCCCGTAGTAAATAAAAATCACTGCATTGAACCATAGAAAATTCCACCATCAGAGAACAGTACGCTGCGACAAGCACAGACGTTAGCCTGTCTAGCTGAATTTCACTGTCTGGAATGTAAAGACTACAACACAATAGTCCTTCTACTCTTGTTGGGTAGTTCGCTGGAGTATAATGCCTACCATATGGCCCAGACCATGGATTTATAATTCATAATTAAATCCACAACTTAGCAGGACATGTAGTTCCTGTAGTTGATTTCTAAGTTCCTCAACTTGTTGATCTTAATTTTCCGCAAAAATATGTTCAGCAATGACAGCTCAGGGACAACACAGTAGTCCATTTTAAGATCTGCTGATGAGTCTTCCAGGAAGGCAGGTTAAGTCGGTCTTTCAATCCTTTTCCACACACGGTGCTATATCATTTCAAAATGCAACATAACCAAATGGTTGTAATGTTGTTATGATAAAGTGGCCCTCTATCTGGGAAAAAATAAAATAAATAAATCAAAAGAATACAATATTACCAAAACCATTGTAGTTGCACTATGCTTTCATACTTATTATGATTATTATTATGATTATTATTATTATTATTATTATTATTAATAAGCCTTTATTCAACCATGTTTGATACACAGTATGTGATATTCCCTTGGCTGTTGTGGCACATTTAACACGAAACAGTTTTACAATTAAAAGTTTACAATTAAATGATTTCTTAATTATATACCAAAAGGGAAAATGAAAAATGCATACATTCGTAATTTGTTCTAATAAGCCAAATTACTTAAATAAATAGATTTGGCGAATGGTCAGATTTAGGGAAACGACATTATTGTAAATTATTGTATTGGAGTGTGCGGCGGGTGCGGCTTGTCTGCTCCCGCTCACCACTGTGAGACGCTCAAACAAACCTTATGTCTGTGTACATCCCCGACATGTGCAACCGTGTAGTGCTCACGGGATTAAGATTATAACGGTAACCTCACTGGCAAAACTCAAATATAAAAAAGTAAACTATAAAACAATAATAAAATAAAAAAATAGCCATCATGCACCGAACTAAGTCAGGCGGTGATAGGTTTGTTATAAATTGCTGGGGCGTCTTGCGGGAACTCGCCGATCCAGATGTCCAGATGATGGCAGTATGCGTGCAAATGTTGTAACGTTGAAAAAAGTAGAAGAAGACAACGTTGTTGCGTTTATATGCAGTTGGTGCTGTAACAATTGTGGAAAACGTTATTTGGAGGCAAATCGTTTGGTTTTGATTATGAAAGAAGCACCATACAAGCATACTGATTGCCTTTTCTACAGGTAATGCTGAAGGGAAGTTATTTGTGATCTGCATGTCTTGGATAATCTAGATTTTTGAAGGTTTGTACCAGCTAAAACGAATGACATAATTGGGGTTTGACAGAGAGGAGACTGTGCATTAGCAGTTTGTTTAAACTCAACACACACACACACACGCAGAGCAGACACTGGCTCACTAGTGGACATGTAAAGGAAGCATGTGCAATTTGGGGCGTTCATATTCCTTTCTCGATGAGTGCAGAAGTTGCATAATGACTAACCACGCAATTTATAATGTAACATAATTTGTCATATTAGATTGTGTTCTTAGAAAATAAAAGTTAGTGCTACCTAAATTGCAGAATAACTAATTGCAGTGTATGTCTGTGATTTTTTCTTCCATAGGTGTACCGCTAAAGAAGTGTAATTCAGTTCGGGTTGATGTTTTCTGGAGGGAGTGCGCAAAAATGATGACTGACATAATAGTGTTGTGCTTCACTTTAGCTATCTTATTGTCCTTCTGGATCATATCCATAACAATTAGCACATTATCTGGTAAATTCAGTCTTCTTAAAGTATTTTTGTTTTTCTTTTTCAGGCTATAATAGGTAATTTGGGTGATTTTTATGATGTGTACCATTTTCTTCTTGGATATGTTACAGGTACATTGCAGCCTGTTTCCCCATGGCGGTGGCTGTTCTCATTTTTGGTCCCTGTAATTATTACTTCTCGTGCATTTAAAAAAAGGAGCCTGGATTTGAGTGGTTCTTTGGCAGGTAAGACAATTCATGCATCCATGCCTGTTCTGTAGGTGGTAAGTTGTTTTAAGGGACTTCATTATGTTTATGATTGTTGTTGTCCAGAGTCACAGTTTCACATTACTCTTTATGTAATAATCATTTTAAGTTATAGACACATTGTAGACAGTTGTAGTTACAGAAACTTAGCAGTGTATAGTGTAGCAGTGAGAGGAGACGAGTAATTTAATCCTGTTAATAAGTGAACAGCTGCCTAGTGCATTATGCTGATAATTATTTAAACACATCACATTTGTGCCCCAAAATCCCAAAAGATTGGTTAAGCTATTTAACATTCTGAACATGGTCATGCATTAACATTTTAGTGCAAGAATAGATTACATAAATCTGCAGATCCCTATGTACAACCCCAAATCATAAAAAGATGGGGTTTAGAAAATGGAAAAAAACAAGAAAAAATATGCATTTCTCCATTCATGTATTTGAACTTTTATGTAATTGCAGACAGTATGAAACTGTTTAATAACAATGTTTTTTTTCTGGTCAACTTCATTCCTTTGTTAATAAACAACTATTCCTGCATTTAAAACCTGCAACACATTGGTCAACAAATGAACAATTGGTCAACAAATCAGTTAACTGGCTAGAACTCTTAAGATGGTGTGAGTGAGGTCGGCTGCGGTCACAACCGCTCCAAACAGACTAACCGATTTTGGATTATTTTTTACTTTTATACCGCAGAAATTACAGGAAAAACATCTCTCTGTGGCTTTCATTAATTATATAAGAGAACAACTCTTGAAAATTAAAAAACACACTCACTTGCACTCATTTTTAAGTCCGGACCTGATCTGATCGAGTGAGATCCTGAGAAAACGGTGGCCCAAGGAAAGAAGGTTGGCATGAGGAACAGGCTGAGGGTTTGAGCACACCATGCTCTACTGCCAAGCATCATGTTAGCTAACATTCTTTCCCTCTGGAACTTAATTCTGTTCCTGAGTTTGTCCAGATTGTTGTCTAGAGACTGAGCGTTCGCTAACAGGATGCTTGGCAGTAGAGCACGATGTGCTCGAACCTTCATCCTGTTCCTCACGCCAGCACTGTTCCCTTGGGCTGCAACATCTTATGCTTCACTGAAACATGGCTAACCCCAGCGGTACCAGACCACTCCATCCAGCAGGGCGAGTTCTTCTCTGTACACCGCATGGACAGAACCATGGAATCGGGGAAGTTGAGATGTCTGATGGTGAACAGAAACTGGTGTGACAGCAACAATGTTGTTCCACTCAGACATTTCTCACCCGACCTGACACTATTAACTATCAAATGTTATCTTTGTACCTGCATCGGGTATTCACATCAGTGATTGTCAGTGCCGTTTATTTTCCATCTCAAGTGGATATGGACATTGCTTTGTGTGAACTTCATGAGACTCTCACTCAGTACCAAACCCTTTATAAAGGACTATGTTTTCATTGAGGCAGGGGATTTTAACAGCTTTAGATGCCACATGCCAGAATTACACCAGCACATAACCGGACACTCAATCCCTTGTACACATCCAAAAAGAACAGTTTCAAAGCTCAGGCACAGCTGCCTTTTGGAAAATCTGACCACGCTGCCATCTTCCTCATGCAAAAATAGAAACAAAGGCTAAAACAGGAAGCGCCGGCAAAGAGGGAGGTCACGTGCTGGTCGAACCAGTCAGAAGCTGCTCTACAGGACACGCTGGATGATGCAGACTAGGAAATGCTCAGGTCCAGCTCTGATAATGTCAACATGTTTGCGTAAGGGGTTGTGCGTTTCATCGGGAAATGGATGATACAGTACAGAAGACCACCATCTGGAAATTTCCTAATCAGAAACCGTGGGTGGATAAAACCATCTGCGACGCTCTGAAATCTTAAACAGGCTGTTTAAAATGGTAATTTCTAACTGAATGCATTATGTTGTACCTTGGGTCTAGCTTCTTACCAAGCGGCTTAAATCCTTCCTCTTCCACAGTTTGGATAGCCATCATGTCCTTTGCTAACCAAAATGTGACTGCTTCAGTAATTTCATTCCACTGCTTTCTTTTTTTTGGTCATACGGAATACCACTCGCGAGTGGTTCAGCTATGGAGTGACTATGTTTGGTTTAGTCTGGTTAGTAACAGGTAAATGTTTTGGTCTCATACTTTCATTCTTGGACACACGCAGTGACTGACATTCCTGGTACTAACGTGGGTGTGTTTGCTTTAGGTGGTGAAATAAATTTGATGTGTTGCCACATTTTGTGGTGACAGTTCATTTTGAAAATTACAGTCGTTAATTTTTACTATTACTTTAATATACTTTAAAGTATTTACTTAATTAAAATCTAGACCACCCATGGAGGATGGGTCCCTTTTTGAGTCTTGATCCTCCCAAGTTTCTTCCTTCTACTTTCAGGTAGTTTTTCCTTTCCACTGTCATCATTGTAAAAAGCGTTATATAAATTAATTTGATTTGATTTGATGGTTTGTTTGGAGTCTGACATTCTATATCCAAAAAAAATTCCACACTATTGATGTAGCTCCCCTTTTAATTCGTCCTCAGAGCTAACTCGGGTACTACTGTCTGTTTTGTCGGCCATTTTCTTTCAATGTAATGTGCTCGAGCATCACACGTGCTTGCTTGCAATATCACAATATGATAAATTCCTAAAATAAATAAATAAATATACATATACAGGTATTATAGTGAATGATATTATATTGCCCACCCCTAGTCTGTAGCATTTCTTTCAAAAATGACTTCCACTATGATTCATTATAGATGTCTAGATCACAGGCTAGGCGTGTGCCGTCACCCTTTACTCACAGAAATTCTTCTTTATTCCTTGAATTGTTTAATGATATTATGCACTGTTGAGGGAGGAATATGCAAACCCCTTCTAGACTTTGAGGGATATTTTGTGAACAACTTCAATAGTTTTCTCACAAGTGTTAGGAGCAAACTAGAGTGCCCATCTTTGCTCCTCAAAGTCTTTTATGGGATACTGATTTTATAATAACCAATTGGCACCCTGTTCCTGCCTAGAGTCCTGTGCCACTGGCTAGGCACCTTCCTACCTGCGACCATGACTAGGATAAGCAGATAAGAAAATGTTTTTTGACAAATTAAATAAAGTTGACCAGGCAAAATATGAAATATCTTTGGTTCACTGTCTGCAGTGAAATAAAAGTGAAAGTAAATGGAATTTGCATTTCTCACATAATTCCAATTCTTTCTGATTTAAGGTTGTAAAATGAGAAAAAGTTTATATGGAAGTGTGTTTTTTTTTTTTTTTTTTGTCTGTCTTTGAATTTTTTTATGTTCTTTGCAGCATTGCTGGTTGGGTTTATTCTCAGCTTGGCAAACATAAGCTTTTTTTCAGCTTTGTTTGCTTTTTTCTTCACCTCCACCAAACTAACAAACTGGAAGGGAGCTGTTAAGAAACGCTTTGACTCTGAATATAAAGAAGGTAAATGCAATATTCAAACTCGCCGTCATCCATGTGCATTAGTCTGGTGCTGGCATTGTCTGGCATGGCATGTCTGTGGAGCTGTCTGTGTCAGGCGTCGTTTGTGCATTAAGTGCAACAACTAACATTTTAAGTTAGAACAGAAATTAGGTTACTAGTGATATGTCTTTGACAGTCTAACAAGATATCCCATCCCTGCAAACACTTTCTTGATGAGAGATTACAGGTTCTGTCAGGTCTTGTGCCAGGCTTATTGCATCTCTGTTCTCCTGCAGGTGGCCAGAGAAACTGGATGCAAGTGTTCTGTAATGGTGGTGTACCCACAGAACTAGCTTTACTATATATGATAGAAGTTGGTCCTGGGGAGGTACCTGTGGATTTCTCACTACAGCATTCTGCATCGTGGTTGTGCTTGTCACTTCTGGGAGCATTAGCCTGCAGTGCAGGTGACACTTGGGCTTCAGAAGTAGGTCCCATTCTCAGCAAGAGTGCACCCAGGCTAATTACCACCTGGAAAACAGTCCCAGCAGGTGAGCAACAGTACCTTGTCTAATACCTGAAATCAAATTACATTTAGTAATTTGGCATATTTCAGAAAATATAATGGTGAATAGTGGTATACTGGTGTAGAAGAAAGCAGGGCGTTTATTGATATTGTGTTTGCTATATCAAAGTTTCAAGGGGACATGTAATGTACAATACGTATTCCGGTTTCAGATACATTTGGGTATCTAAACTTACCAACCTACAAATTATGAAACAAAAATATTTCATTTTTTGAAACCATGGGATTCAACAAATCATTCATATTTTACTGTCCTTAATACGTCAAAAGGTTGTCTATCAGAATTATACAACCTCTCATCTGAGTAACTCCACCCATGACTGGAGAACTTAAAATCATGCAGTACAACAAATGAATTAATTAATTAATGGTCCTCTAAAATCTCAGTGTAAATAAATACTGCAATCACAGAACTGAAAAAGATATTTGCCCTGTCACTGACAGTCTGAATGGTCCTTGTCGTCTTGGGTCCGGAGGATTTGGCATCCATTTTTTCCAAAACACCTAGAATACTGATTCATCATTCAAATAATAATCCATTCTAGATGCGTCTGAGCTGAGAGAAGTTAAAACCCCTTCTGGACATGGTTAACATGTGGCTTCGTTTTTTTGCTTTTTTGCAATATTTTATTGAGGAACATTTTATTTGAAACATTCCACTAGTTTGTCCATTTGTCCATGTTTGCTGTTTTGCATTTGCACCAAATCATGATTATAATCACCTGATTGAAATCACATTATTTTTCAGTTTTCTTAAATTTATTACCACCTCTAAATTGCCACTGCTCTGCTTTCATGGAATGTGTTGGAGGCCTGAAATGCAAGAGTGTTTGTTTATTAACAAATGAAATCCAACCCAGTAAAATATATTTAATTCACATTGTCTGCAGTAAAATAAAAAGAAATGTAAGGAAGACTGCATTTTTTAAAATTAGCATTTTCCATAGCCTCCCAATTATTTCTGATTTGGGGTTGCACATTTATAAAGGAGTGCAATTTTGTTTGGACAAGAAATGCATAGGCTGCATTTTGTTGAATTTGGGAACTACCCACTGTAACCAGTCTGTTTGCTGACATGAAGCCTGTTGACAGGCTTTTTTGTGATCAAAACTGTATTGTTTTACAAATCACCAAACAACAGGGAAATGGGAAGCAACAGACGTTTAAGATGAAAGTATGATAAGAGACATGGGCGGGAATAGTGAGACACAAACTTGCCAAATTTTAGCAGTTCTGGGCAAAGTTCACCTGGGCAGCACAGTTTCCAGTAATGTAGATGTGGTATGGTCCATAGTAGTAATCATGACCACGAAACGGAGCTTGCATGTTGAGGTCGACTCAGGTCTCACTCCTGGTTGAAGGAAAACAGCTTGGGTGTTATGATTTTTTTTTAAATTAATCATTATCTCTAAATTGCCCGTCACAGCTTTTCTGGAATATGTTGCATGTTTGAAATGCAGGAATATATGGTTATTAAGAGTTATTAAGTTACATGTAACCAATGGTTTGTCCTGGTCTGGCAACATCAGATTGATGGAAAAGAACTATACTTACCTTAGAAAAGGTAAACTCAACACAAATCTGCTGGTTTCTTTCTACTACTGCAGTAGTGAAAGTGTTCTTGTGTGCTGCATCTCAACCTGGCACACCAACTGCATCTCAGTAGAAAGATCTTTTTTGGGGCATTAGCTGTGTAATCAATATTCTGTCTTCAATACATTGCTGCAAGTGCATCAGTGCCCATAATGCCCAACTCAGGAACAGTTCCTTTGCTCTAGCAATAAACATAAAGTTTAAGTAGCATGGGGGTTCTTAATCAGTTTTAGCTGCATTATGGACTAGAACAACAACGATGGCATGACCTCCATTTTGTCCCTCCCCTTTACTGCTTGTGACATAATCTACTCCTTTACATGCAGACTGCAAACACATCACTCACTGGCTTTTATGCTGATCTCTGAAAATTTTAATCATGCTTCCCCATCATCCACTCTCACAAATTTCAAACAGTATATAACGTCATGCAAGAGACTCGTTTTATGTCAGTACAAAAGAGGCATGTAATGGATCACCTCTTCCCCATTGGCACCCCACTGCAGGTCTACAAAATTAGTTTACAGACCAATACACAAAATTTCAGGAGCTGATTGGATGATGCTTTCCAGGCTTGGATTGGATGCTGTAAAATTCTTCACTCTTGTTAAACTGGATGTTGAAGGGCTCAGTCTTTTCTCTTTTTCCTCATATTTAGAAGATTGTTCCTACCGTGTAGCCTCTTGACATTAGTTTCAGTCACCTCACAGGATTACTACAAGGATTTTAAAACGTATCTGACTGCAAACGTTATCTGGAACTCTGGAGTCTGGACAAAACCGAACTGATCTACTGTCTGAAATAAAGAGCTGGACCTTTTGATCAGCATAGGCAGACTCGTGTCCATCTGACTCTGGCCTTTGTACTTGTAGCTGATGGTCATTGGATTACCAGTGTCCATTTTCCAGTGACCACAATACACAATACTGTGTGCTGGTCCATCCAAGATGCCTCTGAAATTAGAGAAGTCTAAAAATGGACACCATGTGCTTCTGACCATAGACGAGAATGACCACCCAGACTATTATCAGCTAGTCCAAAAGCCAGGGCCTTTCCTGGTATGGGGCTGTGGAAGTGTCCTGGGCAAATGACATTTTTATTTTATAGTCAAAGTTAGGATTTATTGTCATAGTACACAGTGAAACAAAACAATGTTCCTCCAGGACCTACAGGTGTTACATAGTGATGGCACAATTAATGCTGAAAGTACATTAAGGTTTTACAGCTACATTAATAAATTCTTCTTTTCCATGTCTATGCATTTATGCCTGCCAAATGACTAATTGTAAATGTTAATGCCCTAACCTGCTACCAGAACCTTGTTTCTGAAACAGTGAATGGAAATCAGAAACTACAATAAGCAAATGACAACACTTCATGTTTAAAACTATGAGATCAGGTCAACATATAGCCCTCTCATAAGGATTATAATAAATGTATTTATTATGTGACTAGTTTTTGGCTTCTTATGTTGCACTTATCAGATTTTTTTTTTTTACAGGTTTTACATACACTGAATTGTTGGGCTTGAAGAGGTGGGCTCAAGCACGAATGGCTTATAGTGTGATCACGAATCGAGCTGAAGCGTGTAAAACAGCATCAGCTGCCTCCATAAAAATCTTATAAATGCAAAACAAGAAGCCAAAATCCAGGCCTATGAAAGAGCCGTGTCTCAACATGCGGAAAACTAAACCAAAAATAGGCATGAACTACCTGATCAAATAGGCTCAGCCACAAAGTTGACTGTGCTGTGTAAGCACTTGATGATGATCAGCATCTTGATGATGAAAGCGTGCCCAAGCATGTTTTAGGGCAATCAATTCAATTCAATTCAATTTTATTTATATAGCGCTTTTTACAATGTGGCATTATCTCAAAGCAGCTTTACAGTAATACATTATCTAAAAGGCCAATCTTAAGTTGAGCAAGCCTAGGGTGACAGTGGCAAGGAAAAACCTCCTAAAATGGTAGGAAAAAACCTCGGGAGGACCAAGACTCAACAGGGGACCCATCCTCCATGGGCGGCCTAGATGTTAATTAAATAAATACTGAATGTATATTAAATCATAGCAAAATTTGTTTAAAATAAATAACAAATTATGAATAAAATGTAAATAATCTAAATTATAAAACAAAATTGATTGTCAGTGGTTACCGATCACGTGCGCTGTCAACTCGCTGCTAAAGAGGCGTGGGTCTTAGTCCCGCTGTCTGTGTGGAGTTTGCATGTTCTCTCAGTACCGCCGTGGGTTTACGCGACTCTGCGTTCCCGTTAAGGTAAGTGCGACCGCTCATTAAGATGCTCGGAGGTTTTGGGTGAAGCATATGGGTTGGGAATACACGTGCGATCAGCCTGTCAGGTCTCATTAACACCAGCTAATAGCCTCGGACCACATTAGGCCATAGTGCTCTCTCGGAGGGACTTGATACGCTGCACATTATCACCTGTCAACGTTTCCAAGAAAGTCAACCTCGACTGCTCCCTGTCATCTCCTCCCTGTGCCTAATGGAGATAAAATAATTTGCTATCGACTCTCACTTTATTTGAGAGGCAAATAAGCGTGGAAGGCTGAGAGACGCGGTAACGCTGATAAACGGAGCAGATTCAGCTCATCTACCTCTGCTTCTTAACGTGATGGGTTTGAAACAGCAATCGGAAACTGAAAGGCAGAGAGAAAAGAGGATGTGAAACGTTATTTAGTGCACATTCGGGAAGGGTTTACTGACCTTTCATGTGCAGCAGCAGTTAGAGCGGCTGCCTCATAGCTCATAGCTGCCCATGTTTGGATCCTGGCCTGGTTGTTTCCTGGGTGGAGCTTTATCTGGTTTCCTTTCACCTGATGCTCCGCTGCCAGATATTGCAATTCTGAATGCACCAGTCGATTTCTTAGAAAATTCAGATCTTCTTTGATATGCCACATGGCCACCTTCCCATTGGAGAAATTTGTCCCTTTTAGGATGGCGTCCATGTTCCAGATATTGCCTAAAAAATAGTCGCCCTCACCCATTACTTGCTGGAGTATTCAGATATATCATTTTCCCTTGTGTCTCTGAAACACAATTTAAATATGAATAGGACCAAGACTCAAAAAGGGACTCATCCTCCATGGGTGGCCTAGATGTTAATTAAGTAAAACTTAAAAGTATATTAAAATAATAGTAAACTTAAGTAAAAAATAAAATGTAAATCAATCATAATATTGAAGTTAGTAATAAACTAACAACATATATTTTAAAATAAAATAGATTTTTAAATCAGTCCACAGTGGGAGGTCCTTGGAGGCACATCGTCTCTTGGTCACTAAATGATGGAGGGAGTTCCTGCACTCTGGTGGGACTGGGTTCTGTTGATGAAGACCAGTATCAGAGGAATACTGTAAAATAGTCAGAGCTAACCTTGTTGTTTAGGATGAAAGACACTGATTGGTGGAAAACAGCTGGGTGATGGATATGAGAATGTGGAAAATTATTCAATAATCACAGTGAGATGATGCAGCTGTCCACAGGCCACGCGGGTGAAGAGGATGATGGAAAGCCACGGTGTACTGAATTCCTCTAAGCAATAGCTGGATGCAGCAGGAGGCTGGACTGAATGCTGGTCAGATGGCTGTGCTGCTGAGGGACTGAAGGATGAAACCGACAGGGAGCATTATGAAAGAAAATGTAGGGCATCAAACAGCACATCTGCAGCAACAGTGTGTTGTCCAAGCACAGGTCATATGGGAAATCATTTTTTCTGTGTTTTTTGGACTGTGTGTGTGTGTGTGTTAGAGAGAGCGAGAGGGGGACAGATTACATCTTGTTTTGCCTTAAATTGGACACATTCTGTGCAAGCTATACACTGAGAAAGAGCTGCCTGGTGAATACACTTTCTACAAAGTATGCCAGGGCAGAAGACTCAAGAATTCCAAATACTACCCAAGACTTCTGAAGCAGGAGTGTGACTCAGTAAGAGTAGTGCTGGTTCACATCCCACCTCTGATGATTCGAGGTTCGAGTTAGAGTCAGGGTTTTGTGTCTCAGAATCTCTCAGGTCATGGGACTGTGGTGGCCTAGTGGTTAAGGTACTGGACTATAGACCAGAAGGTCCAGGGTTCAGATTCCACCTGAGACCCTTAACCCACAAATGCTTGGATTGTAAAACTGTATTAATTGTAGGTCGTTCTGGATAAGGGCGTCTGCTAAATTATGTAAATGGGGGCAGACCAGTAGTGCCCCTGATGTGACAAAAACTGTGTATATGAGTGCATTTTTAGTGAACGAATCAACTGATTCAGATGTTTTTAATAACACAATAACAAAATCAACTGGAATCACAGTTGGGCTGATTTTATTGATTGATTAATTGATTATTCGAGTTGTAATTAATTGTAGCTCTGGGGCCTCGATGGTAAGAACCAGCTGTTGGAAACTAAATTTGAATCCTGGGTCAGGCTTTTATGCACATCGGGCATTGTTTATGTAGAATCCTGAGATGGTCTGGCTTCTGGTCTATTATGTACCTCTGTATGCACCCAGTGAATGCTCGGTTAGTGTCCAAGAATGGCACAGTGACACTGGCAACCCTGAATTCCCATTATTAGACCCTGGTCATAGAGCCAACTGAGAATTCAGACAGAATAGGTCCTGTATGTGGACAGGTCACTTAAGGCGTCTCATGAAACCCACAACAATATGGGACTAATATATTCATATGATGCTCGAGTCACTGTTTGGATACATAATGGTTCCAGAACAAAGCATGTGCACGATCTCGCTCTCTCTGGTGGAAGAAGCCTTTGGCGAGAGCGCCATCCAAACCAATTTAAACAGACACTTCAAAAAGTCAACTCGTTTAGCGCCCATGCTTTCAGCGCTGACAGTCTGCATGCTTATTTAATGCCATGTATTTATAATGCATTAATAATGGAGCCCTGGCTTACATTCATAATGCAGTCTGTGTTTCTAATATGCAGCATACAACCTCAGAATACCTTGCTAGGAGCATGTGGAGGTAATAGGAGGGTAGAATAAGTGCTAACGCATAAAAGATTGTATTTTTCTTCCATAACGCAAAGTAAAAATAAAATACAATTGTTCATTTTATCAGCTCCACTCATGTTGTAGTTCCATTGTTATCACCCTTTCACAACACTTTTCAATGGTCAGGACCCCCACAGAGCAGCTATTATTTAGATCATTTCCAGCACTGCAGTGAAAATAATTGGACGTTGCACTGGTATAGAATTGCTGCTGGAGTTTTTGACGTCAAAGTAAAATTTATTTCTGTAGCGCTTTTTACAATGGAGCATTGTCTCAAAGCGAATTTGCAATATTAGATTATCTTAAAAGGTTAATCCCTAATTGAGCAAGCCAAGGGCAACGGTGGACAGGAAAACTCCCTAAATTTAGGAGGAAGAAACCTTGCGAGGACCGAGACTTAAAAAGGGATCCGTCCTCCTTGGGTGGTCTAGATGTTAATTGAATAATTAATTTGCCGTAATAGTAAAAATAAGTGCATAATAAAATTTAAATCAATAATACAATTTTAATTAGTAATAAAAATGTAAATATATACATTTAAGATAATGAGTCCTCAGCAGTAAGTTATTGAAGGATAAAGTTATTATCCTGACACCTGAGACTGGTTATTGTTGATGAAGACCAGTAGAGTGATGCTGAGGGGGAGGAACATCTAAGTGTGTGGTACTGGAACTGGTACCGGAACATCAGCTCGGAGAGAAAAGAGAAAATGTAGTTACTTATGGATTAGGGGCAAAGAGTCTATTAACAATCACTGATGCCATGTGCAGCATGAAACTTTTTTAAAACACCTCAGTGTCACTGCTGGGCTGTACCTGGTCTGCACTATCCCTGTGGGGTCCTGATCATTGAGACAGGGCAACAAAGGGGTTAATTATAGTCCCACAGAGTGCTGTGGATGGCAAGAAGCTAATAAAATGGACACCAAGTGCAAAAACAGGAGGTGGCTTTAGTGTTATGGCTGATTGGTGGAACACATTCTATCAACACTGCATCATTGAACCTGTTGCTTTATCCAGTTTGACCCACTGCATGGCCTTAATGTTAACACTCGTTGTTTACAAGACAGTTTGTTCAGAGGTAACAAAGAGAAGGATGTAGGAGGCCTCTATTTATTCTCAGAGCTCCAGTAGTGGACCTGCACTTCCACCCACACACTGAGCATCAGATCTCGTTTGCCACTGGGATATTCGGAGCTTTATTCAAAGCCTGGTGGTGTCATCCATCAGACCTGAAGGCAGCCTATGGAGAATGGATATGTGTAGCTTAGAGAGGGGCTAAAGCAAGGATCAGGGCAGAAATCCTGAAACTTCTGATCCACTGGATAGAGCAATGCCTGCCTGAGCAATCTTGGCAACAATGATGCATCCCATCCTGATGGCAGCGGAAACAGAGTAGAAGATAAGTTTGGGCACCAAACTTCAAAAACTATTTAGTTCCCGGCATAGTTAGGACTGGGGTGCCCCTATTTCTACTTCTTCTAGTTTCTATTTACATTTTAGTGTTCTGTGCTCTAGCTCCGCTGATTGGATGTTCCACCGGTTGCAAGTTTGGTCAACTTTGGTTTCACTAAACTAAATTTTCTGGTTGCCTGAGATTAGAGAAAAATAAGACAAACAAGAAGCTCATAAGACTGTTTTTCAATGTCAAATCAACTCAAAATGCTTATTTTGTTAACTTACAGGCTTGTGTGAGGCTTTTGCAAGCTTACGAAAGTCAAGTGAGAATTATTTATATATATTTTTGACATTTATATAACAGTGGTTGGTGGGTAACAAGAAGGTTCCAGGTTCAATCCCAGGGCGGGGCGGCCTCGGTCCTTTCTGTGTGGAGTCTGCATGTCCTCCCCGTGTCTGAATGGGTTTACTCCGGTTTCCTCCAACAGTACAAAGAAATGCATGTTAGGTTAATTGGTGTCTCTAAAAGTAGACCCGTGTGTGTCTGTGTGTGCCCTATCATGGATTGGTGAGCCGTCTAGGGTTGTTCCTGCCATTACGCCCAGAGTTGGTGGGTGGGCCCGCGACCCCGTGTGGATTAAGCGGAAGATAATGAATGAATGAATTTATATAATGAAACATTGTCTGAAAGCAGATTTACAACATGAAACTCTGCTTGCAAGTATTTTGCTACTGCTTGTGGCTATTTTATTGGTATATTTAATTGCAATATGCCCTAATGTTTGTGAGCAGTGCATTCACAGTGCAGGGCGACAGTGGAAAGGACAAACTCCCCGAATCCCTGAAGGAAAACATATATGCACATGTTTTCAAAAATACCACTTAGTCTTAGATTTGTTCTTATGGGAAGAGTTAATAGATACTTTTTTCTTAAGAATGAACACATTTAAGTCATCTTTTAGCCCGAAGCTCCTCTCGTTCTGACAGCCGCCATACATTAGAAGCCTTATGTTCTGTATATAGTATTAGAATGGGCTGCTCAGCTTGATTTCCAAGATATGGCCTGATGGCTGTTTGCATTATTAATATAAAGTCAGGCAAGCAATACTGAAGCTGTTCATTTCTCCAGGGTGTGTGAAACAAGCGCAATCACAAACAATACCGCATGGTGAACGCCACGCCGACGGCCACATGTTCACAAATGGGCGAGTATTAGTTCTGAGATTCAGGTGCACAGAACAATGTTGCTGGACAATAAAGAGACTCTGAGCCTCGGGGCAGACATGGTCCTTTAGACCGGATGACAGACCTGCATGCAGTTTCACTGGAGCATGTATGATCAAAGTGTCTGCCCATAACTTTAGTAGATGGAGGCCAAGACAGAAGAGTATTAGCTTTTCATGAGGAAGGCTGGATGTAGGAGTTCAGAGGGAATCTTGGATTAGACGATGTTTTGTAGAAAGGTGGATATGGTGATGATGATACAGGGAGGAAACCTTGCTTTAATGGAGACTCTGAAAAGTCTCTTAAGGGGATGAGAATGAAGTAAAAAACTTTCATATGTGATACCGAAATCCGATACGCGGTGAACAACTTATGCATGTTTCATGTCATTCCAACTCAACGTTCATCATAAATACTCTCTGGGGCGAAGAGAAAATGGACGAGAGCAGTGACTTGGACTGGAATCCGATTGGGTCTTTAAGATTCGAAACAACTCAAGCCTTAAGCTTCATGATTTATTCACATGTTAACACAATACTACATTACATAACTGGTGCTGTGTCACTGTAACGCTAGGGAAATGAGCTTCACAGGTGGAAATATGGAGGGCACCAGCGTTGAGTGTTGAAGCATGCTGCCAAAACAATCTTTTTCAACTATAAAGAGCATGCTGTAGTGAAAAAGTGCAAGGGTGAAGATCGCAGACGGAGAAGCAACAACATCAAGGCAAAGAAACGTAAGACTGTGCTTAGATAGTTTAAATATTATAATAATGACATGTAATGATCTACTATCTATTAAGGCCAGTTTAAAATTGGAATAATCAACGACTGCGCTGTTGTGAAATGCCGTTCAGGGGCTCAAGTCTTAAGACTTATTTGTTACTCGGTCCCTCCTCTGTCTGTACATTTAACAGCTTGCGTCGTGAGGTATTGCATAATCTATTAACCACCCCATATTTATGATTGCAGCGGACGCAGGCGCTTTACTCTTGGACAGCTAATTGCATCATGTTCTTAACATGTTCCTTAATTAATCAGTATCTCAGTGCCTCTTTCCCGTCCTCGCACCAGGATACCGTATGTATGTAAAGAAATAAGACGCAGAGATAATGTTTCATATTTAATAAAAGACGTCATTTTAACATCTTAAAGGCCTACCCTCAGCAAATACGTGCCTTATTTCCATGGCAATACTGAACGTGATGCTCAAAAAAAGCTTCATTTCGAGCTTCATCAACGTTTTTTTTGGCAGGAATGTCAGCATTTGAAACGAGACTACATTTTCATGACACTCCTTAAGAGAAAGATGAAGGTTCTTTCACACGTTGAAAGAGACGGAGTGTCTCCACAAGGTGTGTAGAAACATTTTAAGAGTAATAATGTTAAAATAAAAACAAATGATCAAAACAAAATGCAAACTGATGTGCAGAACATTTTTAAGATATGATTTCTTGTTTGTTTTTCACAGCTGGATAAATTGATGCACCTGGCCTTCTCATCTCTTTTGTACCACAAGTTTATTTTCATATCACTTTCTCCCTTTTTATCAGTAATCAGGTTCATGCTGCAAGGCCTTGAGAGAGAAATGTACAATTCCATTTCACCAATTTACACAAGTCCTTGAATTTGCACCTTGCTGTACAGGAATCTCACACACGCACGCACACACACACACACACACACGCACACACACGGTTGTGGCTACAGCTGCTGTGCAAAATTCTCAGATGAGCAGCTGCAGTACAAAGGATAACATTTTATTGATTCAGTATTTGATTCAGTGAGATTCAGTTCTCTTGTTTAGTTATGTACCATTAAAAAACAAATTATTTGATATCAGCTGCATTTAACAGCACCTGTTCAGTCTCTTGTGTTTGAATCAGCAAATCTTTTTGAATCGCAATCAGATACGCTCCACTGTCATTCATCGATTCATGTACTGATTCAGTGAATCATTTGATCATGACACAGATTCGCTCCTCTCTCTTTCAGTTTGAATCAGTATCTCGTTTAGCTACAACTGCAGTTGACCTGCCTCTTACTCCAAATCTTGTTTTGTTGTTTTGTAACATTCAGCCATGACCTGTGTCCACCCACTGCGGCCCCCCCACCCCGGCGAATTTTGTTGAGCTCAGTGTTTGATGCAGTTAATTTTTTTTGTCATGACTGAGATTCAGTTGTGTAGTTCAGCACATGAATCAGTGGATTAAATGGCTGCAATTGTTATTCATTTCTCTCTTAGTCAGACGTTACATATTTTTAGTGAATCGTTTGACCATGACCATGTGATTCACTCCTCTCTCCATCTGCGTTTTAGTGTTTAAAGCAGTGACACGTAAAGCAGATACACTCTGTTTTATTAAAGCGAATCATTTATTGGATCACTGATTCTTCCTTTGGTTTTTCAGATTCACTTCTTTGTCCTTCAGTCTTTGTCGTTCAGTATTTGAATCAGTGAATCATTGAGCCATGACTCATGTCGACTCCTCACTCATTTGATTCAGTCCTTTATAATACTCACTTCTCTGTCTTCCAAGTTAAACGTTTTGATAAGCAATGCATTTCTAAAAGGACAATGATTCATTCCCATGTCCATTAGTGCTTCATTATTTGAATCAGTGAATCATTTGACCATAGCTAGGATTCGGTTAGCTGAAATCGACTCCTTCATCATTTAGCAGTTCAGTTTGATTCAGTGAATGACTTGGCCATGACCAAAATTCACTCTTCTCTCATTTTGCGGTCTGGTTCTTATAGATGATCAGCAGTTAATTGTAATTTAATGCCATTTAATAGGTTGTACTGAGCAACAAATGAATTCATGAATACATTTGACTCATCTATAGATAATTGTCATATTATTATTGTAAATAAAGACAATATATACAGTATTAGTGCAGGTGACGGTGATTGACGTAAATTTATTTATAGTGGATTGTTCATGACTCTCATAAAAGACAACACGTCTGACATGCTTTTAAGTGCACACACACACACACACACACACTAGACTGTACATGCTGTTCTATGAGTTTGACCCAGATGTGATGTATCTAAGTCACTTAGAAGTATTACAAGGACGTAATGTCAGAAATGACAAGGTTTCCGCTTTGATCTCTGAATCAAAGGCGTTGTGACGAGCCTTCGTACATGAAATTTGTGGTAGAGGACAAAAATGTATCAAAATACCACGCAAAAAATGCTAACCATCTGATAGGACTGCTGGAGAGGCTTTAATCCCACACAGGCTTTTTTGTGACCTGATAAGCCCAATTTGAGACGTTTCTACAAGCTTGAATACAAAGTATGGAGCTGGGGTAACATCAGAGGTCTAATATGCTGGGTCCAAGTCACAGCTTTGGCATTCAGCCAGACTGAGCAGACTACGTCTGAGGGAGGGGATGCAGTTTGGGTTATCATCTCATGCTACTGCAGCAGTGATGAACTATGATGAACTATATGTCTATGTAAACTGCTCACAAAAATTAGGGGGGATTTCGAAATGAAATATCCCATAATAAAATATCCCCTATTTTTTTTAGTGAACCGTGTATATAAAGTGAAGAAAATAAGTATTTGTTTGGCTGGTTGGCATTTGGTGCATTAGGAGTTTTCTAGCAGCAATAATAGCAAAACTAAATCAACGCATCCTGATTTAGCCATGCTTATCCTGAACACGTTTGCAGGGAGGATCTGGGGCCTAGCTCTAAATTTATTGGGCATAGACAGAGATACACCAGAGCACAGAGACACCAGGAACCATTTAGGGTTACTGCTCGAATTCCATGGTGTAAGTCCCATCAAGGATTCTAACTTAGGTTGTTACCACCCAGCCCACAAAAAAATAAATACATAAATAGAATAAGAATAAATATATGCAAAGAAAAAAATAAAATAATCGTAAATATAATAATAATCATCATCATCATCATAATAAGAAGAAATAAAAGGAAAAATCACCAGAGGCATGTCATGCTTGTGGAAACTACATTTCCCAGAATGCTTTGAGAGCTAATTAGCCCCAACATCTTAGACCTGTAGGCCAGTGCCATTGTTCACTGGTGCACCTTTTGTAGAAGGGAACCCCTAAGGCATTGTGTGTCTATGTGTGTCCAAGAGATTATAATGAAGAGAGGAAAAAGAAAGCAATGAATGCTAATGAATCTTAAAGAGAAAAGAAAGCAGACGATGAATTCTAATGAATGATAAGCAAAAGACTGAGAAAGACAGCGGAAGAGACAGAGAAAGAGAGAGAGAAAGAGAGACAGAGAGAGAGAGAGAGAGCGAGAGAGAGAGAGAAACAGAGACAGAGAGACAGAGAGAGAGAGAGAGAGAGAGAGAGAGAAACAGAGAGAGAGAGAGAAACAGAGAGACTGAAAGTCAAACAGATAAAGTTTAAAGTAGAAAGTAGCAGATCAGAAGAAAATAAAGGAATTCAGCTGTAACTGAGGAAGATTACAGCAGAAAGAAAATGAGAGATTTGTGCTTTTCTTTAGAAAAGTCAAACTAAAGAAAGTCAAAGAAATAAATACTGTGTCATTTTGGGAGATAGAGAACATAATTCCATTCCATGAGTCCATGGATGTCATTCAAGCTATGTCTGGGTTATATCTGGGCCATTTCCCAGTTCCTTGTTGTTGGCAGATACCAGTGTATAGCTCAGGCTATTGTTTATTTTCCCGCCTTTTTTCTGCCACAGCATCACCATAGACCACAGTTGGATTTGTTGTTTTACCAATGCTTTAATGACCGTATGTAATTTTATTTTTAATGAATGGTCCCATATATATGTAACAATAAAATCTTAAATGAATCATTATTCATTCGTGAATCATTATTTCATTCAAATATATTTCAGGCGAGCTCCTTTCTCACTGGGACCACATAATAAGCTGCTTTTGCATCGACTGATCCCGCCAACACGCGGTTTGACCCTTCAGCGCTCCCTTATGGTCTGAACCTGGTAACAAGCACGGGCGTATCATTTAGCATTTCTGTAATCGTAAACATAATTATAAAGACCTTTTGGAAAAGAACAAATGAACTGGTGACAATTTGCTTTGTTAATTAATCAATTCATTTCTGCTAAACCATCAGTAAAAGTATCTACATAAATAGAAATTAATTATCTGGCTTTAAATCTTATCTTTGTTTGTAGTGAATGTGTGGATTTTGTTACCAATACAAAAATCTAATGTGAAGCAAGAGGGTAAGGTAAAAGTTAAAAGTTAAAATAAAATGATATGGATGTTTTGTTTTGGTCGTCCGTATCTTCCCTGGACATGCGTGTGTGTTTGTGCTGTATTTCTAAAGGTCAGTTGGGAGTTAGCCTCATTCCGGACTGCATCAGCGCACTTCATTTGTATTCATCTTCAGATGCCGTTGTTTTTTTGAGGGTCTTGTCTACGGCATGCCATTGATCTCAGACCAGTGAGGTGCTGCTCTAGCCTCGCTCATCCCACTGCCTACTTTTATTACTTTTGTTTGTCTGTGTGGGTTAAAATGACCTGTTTTTTAATTTTACCTGCATTTTGCAAGTCTCTTAAATGCACGAAGATTTTAAAATCGCTGATACAAAGGAACATACGTGAACTTTAATTTGTTTCGTGTGTAGGACCTACAGGTTTACACGGATACGCAAACCTTCTATGGGCGCTCAAACGTTTCTTTCCCCTGTATATTACAAGTGGAATCTAAACTTGAGCTGAATCAGCTTTGCATAAAACTGATCAATGATTTGTGACGTGTGGAACTTCCATGGAAAGTCAAATCGTAACTGCATTTACGAAAACAAACAAAATTCAAGCACAAAAGTCAGCGCACATATATTAAGGAAGAACACAAGAGCAGTTCGGAAAATGAAGCACACGGTTTCTAAAGACAACAGTATTAACCGCAACGAAAAGCAGTTCCGAAAACGCTGCTCTTGCTAGCGCAGAAGTGCTCCTGGCCACTAGGGGTCGACGTTTTCCATCTGATAAACAGATTATTACAGATTCCATTTTAGGTATATTCATTTGCTCATTTTGTTTACTCTCTATTACTAGCTTAACATTAAGCAGTGAAGTTTAGACATCATAGGGATTTTCCAGGTAAAAAATCTTCATAAATCTTTTACCTTGTTTTTGTAATAATAAAAGAAAATGAAGTTAATGCTACATTAGGGCTACTGTAGCTTAGCCAGAGAAATGTAAAGGTCAAGAGCAAATCCACGTACAGCATCTTACTAAATGTTTATAGTTTCGGTTAATGCTGTTATGTTTAACTTTGATGTCTTTGTGTTTGCTTCTGTTTTACCTCCAGAAGTATTAAACTAAATTCTGTTGCATTCTTAACTTTAGTTTTCTTCAACTCTTTGGATCATTGTAAATTTCAATCAACACATCGTATCAATTATATCTAAAATGAACAATCGTTTTGGATTTGAGCCGATGCTATTGTCTAAAGTCATTTGCATTTTTTAACCAATTGCAGCTGTATGTGTAATAACTGTGACTGTGGTAGCCTAGCGGTTAAGGTACTGGACTCTGGACCTGATGGTCCAGGGTTCAACTCCCACCTCTGCCAAGCTGCCACAGTTGGGTCTTTAAGCAAGGTCCTTAACCCACCATTGCTTGAATTGTAAGACTGTATGATTTGCTCTGGATAAGGGCGTCTGCTAAATGCCGTAAATGTAAATAACGTATTGGTTCGTTTTGAGAGACGTGACAGACTCACATGCCAGGCTCAGCATGGGACTGGTTTTCCCTCCACACGTCGTCTGCTGTGACAGCACGTTTGTTACATGCTGCCCAGAATATTGTCATCATTTGTTAGAATGATCAGAATGATTTACGCACCTAATTGAATGGAAAGGACATTACATATGTTTATTATAACATTGCTAAACAATTGTATGTTTAATGTAAGGGTGGCCTAAGACTTTTGCACAGTACTATACATCCAAGGATTGCTGCATAATGGTTCTGAAATAAGAAGAAATCATACGCTTGTGCTGAATTTAGAAAGATTTCCAGCTCTCACTTAACAACCAGTGGGTGATGTTATTGCTCGCGCCGTGAGCCCGTATTTGTTTTTTAACGCAGTTTATTATTTCTCTCTGTTTCCTTAGTTTTCTGTTTCTGTTTTTTTCCTCAACGCCATTCATGGCGCATGTTTTCTTTTTCTTTTCGTTATACACCTGTGTTTAATTTTCGTTAATTATCGTTTCATTATTTAAGCCCGGCGATCACATGTTGCGTTTTGTTGCCTTTTTCCCTTCTGTCTGTTCGCGCTTTTGTTTGGTTTCGAATAGTCCCTATTGGACTTTGCTGCTTGAAATCCATGGACCCTCGACGCCGGGCCAATTGCGGGACCCCTGGCATCCAAGCCACTCTGTGGACTTCTGGCACCCAAGCCACTCTGTGGACCCTTGGCACTTAAGCCGTTACGCGGCCCCTCGGCTCCTAAGCCGTCTTGGGGACCCCCGGCACCCACACCGGACCTCTGGACTCTTGGTTGGTTGACCGTCTCTGGACTCTTGGCTTGGTTAAGGGCTTTGGCTAATAATTAGTAGGGATCCTGGGGATTTGGCGAGACCAGGAATGGTCTTGCGAGATCCCTGGGACTAACTGCCCGTAACAGGTGTGGTCTATATATGGAATCACCCAAGTTCCTGGAGACCAAATATGACATATACCGCTGGGTTTTGGACCTTAAAACGATCCACCCCACAACGTTTTGTGGCTTCCTAGTCAGCAGTACCTCTAACGATTACTGCAACAGGTCTGGACTGAGAAGAAGGCCAGTGATAACAGTTCTGATAGGAAAAAAAATCTGTAGGAACCGGTATCGTTCTGGACTAAATTGTAGGGACCACCACATTTCCAGAGATGTGTTGAAGAGGCACATGCATTACCTCGGCTCTATTTGAATGGTTGAGATCGAACTCAATTCATGCACATAATAAGGCCAAGGAGAGGAAACCCTTAGATGTATCTCCCAGCACATCTGGACACGAGCAGCAACTGGGTCACGAAGCATGGCGATAAGATCATAGCCATTCCTCCATGGACCTCGCCACCTTTCAACCTCTTCCCTCAAGCAGAATACTCAGAAGATTTAAAGCAAGCACGACCTGAAGCAGGAGCAGCTTTATTGTCCAGAGCCGAAAAAAACTCTAGTCCACACCTCCAATCTCATCTCAGAGTAGATGTACAAGGGCTGCTGCAGATACGAGGCTTCATGGAGGCATACTGCACAAATAGAGTTACCGCTTTTAAATAATGTTTAGCCTTTTATTTGTCGTTTTGGTTATTTCAGTTATTAGCAGACACAGAAATATGCCCATATTTGATGCATGAAAACAGTGGAGATACATGTTTTCAATTTTGACAGTGGCACAGTCAGTCATTTTACCTAGTAATCATATTTGCAACAATAGTCTTAACTATATAACAATAATAATGTATTTTCTTTTAGTTTTCACAGCCATATACTCGTTCCTTTACTTGCTGTGTTGCCCAAAAGAGACCTTATAAGAGACAAAAATCAATTGAAATGTATAGCCTTCACATTGGTAAGTCACTACCCTAAACTGAGCTGCATTATTGCATTCTTGAAGCAGGCCAATGACCTTCCTCCCTTTTCTTTTACTAATTGGTTCTTAGGTCTAATAGGACCTTACATCTCGTCTGAGCTCTTTTAATGTTCCGAATAAATCTTGCTGGATATCCAGTGTGAGAAGAATCCAGCTATTGATGTCTACTTTTATTGCCTGGGTAATTGCTCTTGCAGAGTGTAGTTATATCTCTGAGTAAAGTCACCCTTAAATAATTCATTTTAAGGGACTTCCATTTAGAAGAATGTCCAAGCTTGAAGGTCTATGGTGTGAATTCCTTTAATATTTCATAAGTATTGTGGATGTGTCCCAAACCTTACACGCAGAAATCCTGGTCCTAACATATTACATTTATTTATTTCATTTCAGAATCCTTTCTGATGGGCTCTAAGGCAAACAATGCAAAGACGGCACAAGACTTCAACGTCAGGAAATGATTGTTCTTATTACTAGAGCTTTAAGTCCCAGCGACAGATCTTAAATAATATGTTGTGTTCCACAGACCTTACCAAAAGCAAAGAAATAAATCAATAAATATTACCTGAATGCCAAACATAGTAATACCAATAACACTATACTACAATGTTATTAGTAATAATTGACAGCATGGTGGCGCAGTCATTAGTGCTGTCACCACACAGTTCCATAAACTCAGGATCAAGTCATAGCCCAGTCTAGTGTTGGTTCTTGCCTCCTGTGCTACCACTTAGAGAGGGTATGGAAATACATTTTTGAATATTTAAATTAATACTAATATTAAAATTTTCTTCTTCTTCTTCTTCTTCTTCTTCTTCTTCTTCTTCTTCTTCTTTTATATGGTTAGAATTAGTAAATTTTAATATTGTAAAAAATACATTCAAATAAATGTATTATTATTATTATTATTATTATTTTATCATTATTATTATTACTATTATTATAATATAGGGTTAGAATTATTCTTAATAATAAAAATAATTATTATTATTATAATGACAAATAATGACACATTTTAATATTGTAATAAATACATAAAATAAATGTAATAATAATAATAATAATAA